>JAWPHD010001972.1:0-282440 GCA_037043455.1 Cyrtodaria siliqua
TTTGTGATCACAGAGCCCAATATATGTGGCTTTGAAGTAGAATACCACTTAAGCCAGTGCTAGGAGGCGTTAGGAATGTTGATTTCTACATTACCTCTCATGAATAAATAAACCGAGTCTGCTACTTTATTCTCTTGTGTTTGTTGCTTGCATGCAATGAATCTCCATTATCAGTTTTTATTGACCTTTTCTATTTCCTTAGATATAGTTATGGACAGTTCCCCTCCCCAATATGGTATTTTCGGTGCATTGGAAAGTTATTGCTTGAAGCTATATAACCTATACTTTACGTATTAACTCGTGAATATAAGTAATAGAATATGATCTCATTGAGCTGCTTGATATTTGTTTTTAGCATGTCCATTTCAGCTGTCTGCCATACTCTAACTTCCGATAACTGATCGAGAACACCATTTATTCTGACAGGTGTTGTTTTCAGCTAAACGATTTACACCTGTTTAAACTGTGATAAAATATGGTTTTACACCACCCAAGTACACGTGCGACATAATGGACTAAATATTAATAAAGATGCGTTTAAATATTTCAACTTATTTTTCATCGTTATAAATGGCGCTACATATACAACGTCGTATGTTCGACTCACGATCGAATCTCTCTCTAGTGACACGAAAGCACGACTTTTAGATTTAGCTCATAGCTACCGTGACTGTTTGAGAACACCGTATATTAAGTATCTTTATCTATAATGAAAACATTACGTAATTGAACACACCTCAAGTTGTATTAGAAAAAGGACCGTCATGGCGGACGTGTACATTGAGCGGTAAAAATCAGGATTTCTTTCAAAACCAAAAGCACCAAATGAGTCATAAACCAGCAATAGAAAGTAAGCTGATCATGATAAGGTTGGGAGTTTGAATTGTGATAAGTGTATGCGTTTGAGAAATAGCCTTCAAAACTGCAGCAACATTGATTTTCCTAGTAACAATGTAAATACAGTTCTACAGGTAAAGAGACAAAGAATTGTCACATTTGCTGTACTAATCATCCGATTTTGATAAATATTTTACCAATTTCCAAGGCATTCAGAACTCACAATAATAAAGCTGTTTGAATACATGCCTTACACTACATGTACTATTCATTTTACTGGTTATACATCAATGAACTCAATATTTTCATGTTCATTTACAATTAACGTGTGTTAAGGTTGCATATCTGTTATGTATGCATATGTTTACAACTGAAAACTTAAATTTCTTGTTTTGTATGTTTATCTGACTTAAAACTTATCTGTTAAAACCATGCAATAAGTATGACGTTATGAACACAACTAAATTGTCGGCCTTCATGTTATTTATATTAAGGAACCAAGCTATATAATGCACGACGACCTTCAAAATGTCAGCGAATGCATTAGTTATATTATATGTCTCACAACACAGTAACACAGCTCTGATAATGTAAAAGGACCTCTCTGGACCACTGTACATCTTCCCGAAAATTCTTAAAAATGTTTTCTTCCTGAAAAGTTATGTCTGTTGCTCGAAATATCCCGCAAAATACACGGGGTTGACCCATTTTATTTAGTTATCCATAGTTGTGAAAAAAACTGCTGAATTTTCCATTTCACTTTCTTTTCACTACCCAGTAGTAGATTCTCAGATTTGGCCTCAAAACATCCAGGCATATCAAAACCTGTATGAAATCATGAACAATCCCATCTTTGTCACCTGGAACGAAACAAAGAGAAGTTATTTGCACATTTTATGAAATAAAAAAGAACCGAATAACACGGTTCTTGTTTAAAGCGAAGACTGTTTCTACCATTTCTGGCAAGATAGAGAACTGTTTAGTGAGACTTATAGTGTTTACCAGCCCTTCAAACAAGGCAACACTACTATCCAAGCTATACAGTTGAAGCCAGCCTTCAGGGAGTCAGCAATAAATGAACCGAGCTGTATAGCACAAGATGGTATTCGTTAAGAACGTCAACAATGTGGGTCAGAACAGTTTGAATTTACAGTTTATTAGATAACTTTTATATAATGAATTGTCAGAGTATTAGCAAAAGTAACACCATGTCCTTCATAATAATATAAAATATATTGAAAATATATAGTAACTTTTAATTATAAACAAACGCTATGCCTCTTTTGATATCGTTCACACTTGACAGATCCTTCTAAAGAACGAAGAGTTCAAATAGATAAACTTCGGATTATGAATTACATATTCCAAAATCAGATAAAAAAACAAAAATTTCAAACGCATTGCCTTCTATTATGTATTGATCAAAAACTAAATAACAAGTAGATAACAACTGACTTGGCATACCATATTTCAAGAAAGCACTAATATATATTTAAATCCCATATTATTTGAAGAACAGAGTTATTTAAATTGGTGTTGTTTTTTGATGATTTATTAGACTATTATTACATATATTTTACAATAATACACAACACGAATTTCTGGAATTCTATACCTATAGAAAACTATACCCGTAATGTTGACGAAACAACAAACCCATTCTATATGTAGCCGTTTAATGTTAAAATGCTATGAATTATTTGCATGGACAGAATAAGGTTATTGCTTGCGAAATAGCTTAATGCAAACATCAGTTTAATTGTGATAATTATCTCTATAGGCAACACTTCAGTACTATTACTAGTACTTTAATTTATGATCTTCGAGCAGGGTCATTGTGGCTGAAAAGTATAATGCCACTTAAGCCGTTGACACGAGACGTGACAGGTTTTGCACGTCATTACGTGATCTGAGTATTAACTTTCATACCCCATCCTACCCCTTCTGCAAGAAGCGAAAACCGAGTTGGCTTGGGTATGAAATACAAACTTAATTTCGGCTTAAAATATTTGAATATTGTAAAATTAAAACATTGAATAGGCGTTATAACAGGTTACAGCTTCTTTTTTCAGTAAAGTATGTTTTAAACATGTTTTATTGTTGAAATATCCGTTATATAATCCAGCTAATGTCTGCTTTCCCCATTGCGTAATAGAATTAAGGCGGAACCACGTTATAATACCTATTTCGAAAACATGCTCAATACAACCGAGTAGACAACACAAACATAAACGGGTTAACTCTTGGGGTTTTCAAAACAGATTGCTGCGGCGGATTTAAACTAGGTTCTAGGACTCCATACATTTACTCAAAGGCTATTGCAATTAATCGTTAAACCACTAATTCTCCGGCTAGGAATACTTAATAGACAATATAAGTATAACAAAGAGATAACCATGTATATATGAGTATAAACCAAAACAATCAATAAACACCTAGACATTGTTCAATAATCCCGGATAAAGCTGGCTGGTAAAACAGAAATAGATATACAAGTTGAACAGAACATGTAGCATTCAAGGACCACAGTCAACTAAAAACACACAGATACAAACCTAATTAGATGAATAAAAGGCAAGATATAAAGGTACACATATAACATACAATAGGGATACCACTTTGGAACGGTCAGTGTCAAAAAAAGCCACTGTTGGTGTTAAGCACATCGTTAAGTGAAAAACACACAGTGATTGCAATCCGCACATTAATTCTATTTATTATAGTACTGATGATTAAGAATGTTTAGATGTGTGTGCATGTATACAGCGATATTGTAAATTGGTGTTTAACAAATGAAAGCAGAAGAAATATAGGGTCCTGTAGAAACCACAGCGTCCAAACGCAATGACATCGTATGTCCGCACTGTACAACACACATGGAACAATATTTAATTAATCACACAATAAAAAAGACAACATACAACAGAAAGGGTGGTGAAGGCTGTTTTTTATTTACACTGTGTCGTTTTATTGGGATGACAGTAGGGTAAGTGTAAGATTTGGTGCACGCTAGAACCTGGTTTAAACATCCAGCGGCCTGTTTTACCACTGAGCGTTCAAAGGCGTTAGCCCTATTGTCAACCCTTATGTGTTTGTGATGTATTATTTGGCATTTTATTCATCTTTAAATGTGTTCTTTGTTTCTGTTTGTGTTTGTGGTTGACTGTCGTCCTTGAATGCTGCTTTTCCTGTTCGATTTTTATATTTATATTTACCGACTCGGAAGAGTCAGTAGCCAATAAGGCCTACAGGTTAGCTTGAATCCATTGTATGTGTTCACACTCCTCGCTATTAGACGATAAGCAATGCCGCATGCATTTGTATGATTAAGTTTTGCTTAGTTTTTTTTCATATTCGAAATAGTTGTATGCGTACGCTTTGCTTTATTCTCTTTAAAAGCCATTACCGCCCTGCTTTTAATTAAGATTTGCCATCTAAGCAATTGTGCCTGGAATCTATTTTATGTTTTCAATTTTAGTAAGTGCACGTGCTATCACAGGACAAATATCTCTTAGTAACTGTTTTTAGAAAAAAAAACACTATAACAATGATTTACAGACATGTAAATTGTCGTTGATTGTTTCAATTCTCGGAAATAAAGGATAAATTCTGAAATCAATACCGGTTGTGTGCAGCACATTGTAATCTGTCAGACATCGTAAACGTTTCAGTATATATGCAATATAAATACACATGACATCATACATTAATATTTAAAGTCTAACGACGAGTAAAATCAATTTAATATAGAAACATATTTAATTATATTTAAACTGCTATTTGTAATCATAATGAATGTATCTGAAGAACATAAGATACAGCCGCAGTGGGGCATAATTTTTTTTTAAAACATATCGGTAATTTTCAATGAAAATAAAGTATAATAAAGCTCCTTTATTCCAAATATTATGGCCAAACGTGTGCATTCTTCAATGGTTTACATAAATTGAATAACTGGAAAGTTATTTAATGTCATTAACGCATTAAAGGATATTTATAGCTGCATCATAGATACGGGAATGTTACATTGAAATATGACCTGCTTTTGGTACCAAGTCGATTCCCATGTTTTTAATGGGCTCAGAGACTATACTTCGATTCACTGGCCCATCTGGTTTACGTTCCCATCCGACGGACGATGCTATTGGAAAGAACACACCCACGAAACTCAGTGGCGCCGTTGAGGCTCGTACCCGGGTCCACCGGAACCTAGATTCACTGTGTTATCCACTGGGCCACGCCACTAAGCTTACACGAAAACGTGTACATTTCAAGGCGTTTAAGTCTGCAATATGTGAAATAGTTGTCCAATTGTCTACTTTTATTTAGTCTACAGTCACATTCTGTCTTGAGCCCTGTCTTCACCACTCTTTATGTCGTGTATTGCTTTAGGTTTGGTGCACCATAGAACCTGGTTTAAACCCCCAGCGGCCGTTATAATGCGGTAGCCCTATTGTCAACGCTTTTGTGTTTGTGATGTCTTATTTGGCCTTTTATTCATCTGTAAATTTGTTCTTTGTTTCTGTGTGTGTTTGTGGTTGACTGTCGTCCTTGAAAACTGCTTTTCCTGTTCGAATTGTATATCTATATTTACTTGACTCTATTATTTGATCATGAATTTGTTTTAATTTTTCGTACATTTCAGACCTATTTCGATTGGATGCTATATACATACATACATATATACATACATATATACATACATACATACATACATACATACATACATACATACATACATATATATACACATACACACATACGTCTAGAATAACTTTCGCAAAACAACCTTATAAAGGAGACAACACGTTATCATAATATAATCAGTTGCAAAAAAAGTGTACACTTTGAAAATAGTACTTTACTCCCTCTCTATCAAGCGACATTCCCTCAATGATTCAACCTATTGAAAACAAATGAAACATGATATTGGCAATGGAATGATAAACACTTTGGTACCAAACAGGCATTTCATTTTGAAATTTGTCAATTTAATTCTAAAATAACGTTATTCAATTACATCTAAACAAAACTCAGTGTACACTTTCTTTTGCAACTGCGTATATATAATAACGAGCAATCAACGCCAGTATAAAAATTACATTAAACTATTTTATTATAAAATTAATAAAATTTAGTTCTTGCGTTTACGATCTTAATAAAAATCAGTGCCATGGTCTTCTTTTTAATTGAATAAACAGCACATTGCAAAATAAAATAAGGCAACTACCGTCAAACTCATTACGAGGAAGTCGTTGTGTATGTTGTGTAGCTTGAGAGGAAGTCGTTGTGAATCTGGAGAGGAAATCGTTGTGTATGTTGAGAGGAAGTCGTTGTGTATGTTGAGAGGAAGTCGTTGTGTATCTGGAGAGGAAGTCGTTGTGTATGTTGAGAGGAAGTCGTTGTGTATATTGAGAGAAAGTCGTTGTGTATGTTGAGAGGAAGTCGTTGTGGATGTTGGGAGGAAGTCGTTGTGTATGTTGGGAGGAAGTCGTTGTGTATGTTGAGAGGAAGTCGTTGTGTATGTTGGGAGGAAGTCGTTGTGTATGCTGAGTATACTTTTGACAAACGTATGATCGAACTGACACAGTCCATATTATATATTAATGTCGCTTGGTTTAAGATATACCCTACGTGAACTTATTATTGAAGAGAGAAGTTTAGTGAATTAAATGTATTTATATTGCCGAGAGTTGTTGCCAGGGTTAACGATGAGGCTACTGACATATTGACAGGTTCAATCTGCGAGGTTAATACTGATACCGTCAGTTTTGTAAGTGCTTCTATTTGCTCTGGGTGTTTGTCTTGCTATTCTTGGGAACTGCAAGACTACGAAATGTTTATGTACGTTTCTGTTGTATCAAATGGAAACAAGTTCCAATTCTTATGTTTATTTTACATTACCACAAGACAGCCCTCGCATTGTGAGTGTTACAGGGACGCATAAAAAACGCAGACTGTTGATAATTTGGAGTGATAAAGGTTATTATTTATTACTAAAGATTCACATAGATTATACAGCATACCTGAACTTAAACGATATGTTTTCTTTGATATTGATGATAAAAAAGACATATTCGCATCTAAAGCTGATGGCCGTCTCATATTCTAACCTGAAGACCTAGCTATGTCATGGAACCAGTCTTAATGCGGTTCAATCGATTTCTGTGAACATGCTTCCGTTAGCTTCTGGTTTCTTTGTTACGCTAAGCTACGCGGATCCAAAACCAGGGCCTGGGGAAAATAGGACCTTTGAAATCGCCCAAACTTTGGGGCAATTTTGGCGAGATTTTGAGAAATTCTACGAGACTTTCAAAAAACATATTAATGTTTGATTTTAATTTAATATTGATTTCTTATTTTTAACTTACGAAAAGGAGCAAGTGACGTTAACAAGTTTAACTACTTCATCAACCAATGGCGTTGTATGTTTATTTAGAAAATGACATCAGGTGGAAGAAACGCGCGAATGAATTGGGATAATCGCTAGTGGGCGCTTTAATTGGCCTAAGCTGCCCAGACCGTTATCTGTAAATAATGCATATGCATGTTACAGTCTTGACAGGCCGAGATTAATGCTTCCGTATGAATTGCTACTTTAAGATGGGTTCAACTAAGTTGCGTTACGTATTAGTGTACAGCTCATAAATAGCAACTAGGGTTTTCTGCTTATAAAAGTGTTACAATATCCATACCAGTTTCTACTCGTGCAATATTCAACAATTTAAACAAAATGCAGATACACAAATCGAACGGGAAAGAATGAAAACCTGGCTCATGCCTTTTCGGTTAGTTGTAAAAATGCTAAGCTGGTAAGGTCAAATGGTCAATTTAGTTAAGTACGGTCTGTATTGTCTGACTTATACGTGCGAAAACTCGAATACTGCGATTTCGACTTCTACGTTTTACTGTTGATTTTGACTTTTTTGACTTCGATTTCATTTTTGGCTGTAGATGAAATCGGCTTCCATAAGAATTCCAGTAACTAATATCATTTAATATTTGGGAAACAGCTAACTGTTTTGAAAACTATTGAAACTATTGTTCGGGGCGTTTGTTTTAGCCAATTTTGTTTTACTTTAAAGACAAAATTTAACTAGTACCTACATAAAGTGTATATCATTAAAACCGACGTTTTAGTTATAAATACAAATAAATTACTTTTCAGGGTCGGTTAAGAAATACAAAAAAAACACATGCAAAAGTTGTTTTTGATAGGGCCTTTTCAATGCAAAATTCTGCTGTATCAAACATATTCATTTCTCAACCGATTTGTAAAATTAAGGTATTTTTGTTTACTACAAATAATTCCAAATCCAATGATATATAACTTATGAATTAATTACAATTGCTCAAGTTAGTGCTGAAAAACCTTTGGCTAAAACAAGCGCCCAGAACAATTAGTGATTATTTTGTATTTTCCATTATACAGTACACGCAGTTAGAAGTTAGTTGGCTTTTAACACGTAGTTTGCATAAATATATCCCCAATACATCTCACATATCATGTCTATTGATCTAGGGAATATATTAAATCGGTTCAGACATGAAATGTCAGTCTCAATAAAGAAGATATTACATAATGTACCTTTATCTACGAGCCAGATGTATGACTAATCAGTTGATATGGTAATAAAAAATAAATGTTTGCAACTTTGTGGTATCAACATACGTATAAACAATATATAAACAATGATAAATAAAATAAATGTCTTACTTCTGTAAGACAATTATTGTAACTTTTTAAGCGTCGCTTTGGCTGTATGACAACTACTCTCACATCGTTATAATTGTTTGACAGTGTTCGTGTATTATTTAAACGTCGTTATAATTGTTTAACGGTGTTCACGTATACTGTTCCCTAAACACTTCAAGATGTCCACGTGTTCATTTAAAGCGCATTATTTTTTTGAAAAAAATACTATTAAAAAAAAATACTATTCAGTATTGTTGCAGAAGTACGCACGTCATTGTACGAATGATCAGTTGGTTATAGATTCTTACGGATGACGGGAGGTGTACAGTACTGGTTCTACCCAGGAAAAGTGGGTGGTCTGCCTTCACCACAAAAAATCGATCGTCATATATAACCTGACATGTGTTTTAAATGACGTAAAACACATACAAACAAACAAAACAAACAGTTGGTTATAATGGCAATTATACTTTTAAATATAAATCTCTGAGTAATTATCTTAACACAATAAAAAACAGATAAAACACATCATCAACAATATTAACTAGACAGCGCTATTTTTTATGAAGACACGCACAGTGTTACAACAGTTACATGAAAATCATTGACTCCGTTGAAAGGCCCAGCTGCCGTATAAAAGCCACTAGATGGAGCTGGGGCTTGTTTTTTATTTAAATTTGTACATAGTTAAATCAGGGACACCTTTTTCAAAATATTGAAAATTCCACCTCATAAAAAATTCAATGTTTGGCACAGAAGTAGTCTGATATTAAACAATTGTATTAGTAAAAAAATAAATTGTCAAAAAGTATCTCTTATTCCTAGTTTCAAATACATTTTTTAAACCCAACTGACAAATATTTGAAAATATAGGAGAGGAGCCTGTGGGGTTATGAACTGAAAAATGTACACAAATACACGTGGTAGTGTTTACAGCAGATGACACACATTATGGCATGGAGATTAGTAGTAGTTTTGTGTGTAAACCTCCATAGCAATACTCTGAGATGGGATGTTTGAATCTGTGACTATTCCTGTGTTCCATATAACAATTCATCTTTATCATTTTCACATCGGAATCAGAAACACACCAGAATCAGTAGCATCACAATGCATTTCTATACACCACCTATGGAAATTGAATATTTCCTCCTTAGGCTCAGAGATGTATATGTTCCTTAATCATAACTAGGCTTATATAAGATGTAATTCCTTATCTGATTATGTCCATCATGTTCAGCCATTCCTAACAATAATGTGTACAGTTTATGCTTCATTTTTGAAAATGCATTTCTACCACCATAAATGTCCCAATTATACCATATATTGTGTACTGCAGTAAATAAACCCTGTTTCTCTGGACCAACTATAATTGGCAATTAATTTTCATTCATAAACACTGATAACTTCTTTTCTGGCTGTTAAGTCATCACATGACATTTGTGTAAAAGTTCATAGCAATTCGGTTTTATGTTATACACAGTGCAGTAGATAGTATATAGATGATAATACAATAACAAATATACATGGTAAAACATGAATAATACTGGGAAGTAAAGTGTCACAGTTCCAATAAAATAAACAAAAATTATGTAGTTTGGAGTCGTTGGATTAAAAAACTTTACTCCTCCCTGATATATCTAACAACAGTTTTCTGTCGTCTGCTTGAAGAGAGATCTTTTTACATGAGTCATTCATTATAACTGACAGGCTACATAGCTGGTGTAATTGATAAAGACACACCTCCAATTTCACCCTACCAAGGTAGGGAATGTTGCCCCTTTAAATAGGTATAAATTAGCCGGAAATTCCTTCACGTTTAGATAATAAAAGTGACACAGCGTAAATGGTATAGCACGTATATCGAATTTCAATGAAATAATAAGATGAAATGTTTTTTTCCAGTTGTAATTAACCTCAAACTAAATCACAGACTTGCATAGAAATCGTTCACCTAATTCACCTTATACTTGAATAAAAATAGATACGTTAGAAAATAAATTTAGGCTGATTGCATGGATTATAATAGTATATAGTACGAATATACAGCAATGTGGCCACATAACAGTTTGCACTGTACTTACATTGGCTAAGTTGTTCAAAGATCGGTGAACTTAACCGAGCGTTAAGTCAAAACTTCAAATTTGTCCGAAATTCCGATAAACGATTATTTCCACCAGAAACTGAGCATGTGTAAGAATCATGTTAAGACGAATGCAAATTAAAAGGATTTGTCATGTTAGTATTACAAAACATATTTCTATGTGAAAAAGTACTTTGAATGTTTACACTAACCAAGGATTAGGCTAGCCGATCTTTGAACGACTGGGCCGTTGTATATTGACACACAATTGCTACTGTTAATTGCTAGAATACACGTGACATCATTAACGAACGTATTGGTTTGATTTACGTGTTTACACGTTTTACTATAAGTTAAATTTACTATAAGTTAAACACATATGACACTCTTGCTTATACGAGTTAAACAAAACGCGTTAGTCTCTGTCATCCATATATTCAAAAACAACAACAACAATCACAAAAAGGCATCCAAACAGTCAACACTTACCATGATGGATACTATGCAAGGTATGTGACATATAGGGCTACCATCTTGAAAAGGCAAACCTGTCATGGTTGCCTACATCGTGTAGTTATATACAACACAATAAGCATGATATACACAGGAAAAATACATATGAATTTTTGCCATATATATTTCATTTGAAAGTACTTGTCCAATACTCATGTTATGCTTTTGTTTTTGTTTATGTTCATATTTCAGATAGCATAGATCCCTCAACTTAATTCACTTGTTACACTACCTAACTACAACACGTTCCTACCGTCAGTATTTAATGTGAAAGCCCTTCACCTACTTTCTCACACAATGGCTGGTATATATTTTTACACCTTTAGAACATTTAGACCGTATACATGTACATCTACATGACAGCAACATGTCAAAACTTGGGTAGGGTGATTGACCTTGACCTTTATTTTGCTCTTTATTAACGTTGTCGATTTCCCAATAACAGCCAGACAGCTTCCAAATTTGAAACACTCTAAAACTGTTCAATCACCGCCGGGTCATACCAAAGACTTTATAAATACGATATTAGTATCTCCCTTACTTGACGCCCTGCATATAAGGTGTAGTGCTAGGACTGTTCGGCCACATGTCAGTATAATGTGCCTGGGTGGGGTATCATGTCATATGTCTACGGCGTGATACACTGTGTATGCCAGTGGAGCAACACTATAAAGTTGAGCCTAGAGATCATTGCTTCAAGTAGAAACCGTCGTTATATGACAGAAATATTGTTAAATGCGACGTAAAACACCACACATACAAACATACTCATTAACATATGTACACACGCGACACTATTCTACTAAAAGAGTGCCAATGGGGATGACTTTGACACACTCTATGTATTGTGTTTTGTTTTATTTGAAGTATGTTTAGGAGAAACCACATATAGTAATTGTTGAAATTGAGTGAATTGTAAAATTCATCGGATATGATTTTACAAGTAAATGGCCTGCAATGCGCAGACTCCGACAATATGTTTGCGTAATACAACAAACAACTACCATATTCATTACAGAAGGGGTCATAATTCAGAGTAAATACATATCTGATTGTCATAGGTGTCCGTTTAACATGTATATAAACTACTGTTGTTAAACATTTCTATATTACTATTAGCTGCATGAGTATGTAAATAATATACGTTATACATGTATGTGTGTGTGTGCTTATTTGAAAATGTTAAATGTGTGAGACAATCCTTACTTTATGTCGATTATTCGGCATCTCACCTTATTACATCTTTAAATTATATGAGCTTTTAACATATTTACATAATTGTTTAACAGTTGTATGTATTGATATACACGATTCATACATGTGATCATATAAATAATTATTAGGTTTCGAATCAGTCGCGTTATATTTACTGGTCAAATGGGACTAGCAAGCCCGATATAGGTGCTTAAGCCGGTTGTAAGGTGCGTGAGAGGTGTTGCCCTTTCTTACATTACCTCTCACGAATAAACTGAAATAAAACCAAGTCTCTACTTTATTCTCTTAGATATGTTTGTTGCTTGAAACAGATCACCCTTATCAGTAATTATTGCGGTGGCATGTTGCAGATGTTGTATATTTGTTATAGTGACCATATCATGTAGCATCTTACTTCCAGAGAGTCGTTACTAATTTCATGCAATTGATACGATTAGATAAACTAAAGATATTGTACGGGAAACTGCTATTATTTTAACTTTGATCTTGAATCGTGATTGACAACCTGTGTTACACCCTCTAGTCTTGAGAGAATATATTCTGAATAAATAAATTAAGCTCGACTGATATAGATTAAACATATGAACATTGATATAATGTTTTGAAGATATTAGAAACGATAGGTAAGGATGTGATTTTTAAAACAATGTGTTATTTAATTATGCGTTAAGCGAAGTATAAGAATGAACTCCCATATATTAAATACATACAGATGTAATGTATTCACAAGCGATTGTTTTTCTCAAACAAAAATGTTCTAAATTTCTTAATTTTAAAATTACGTCCCTTTTTCATTGAAATAAAAACGATTATCGATAACCTATACAAGTCATATTTGATTATATTTTATCATCGACTGTTTACAAATGTTTTGTAGCATCATTATTGGTCATATCTACGTCACTTTATTACCCCGAACATACAATAAATACTGAAAAGTTGATCCCTTGGAACTTGGAAGCAGGAAACACAAACAAGAGATAAAAGTAACAGAATCGGTTTTAATGAGTCTCTTCATGAGGGGTAATGTGAAAATACAACACCTCTCACGCCTCCTGGCACAAGTTTAAGCGATATTTTACTTTCAAGACACAAATATTGAGTTTGATGATCCCAAAGTACCAGTAAGTAATAACACTACTGATTTGTAGTCGGAGCTACTGTCTACGGCCGCCACACAGCACGAAACAAACGCTAGTTTGACTATCAATATATACTAAAAAGGGGATCCTTTGGAAGAAACAAACACAAACAAGAGATAAAAGTAACAGGTTTTATTGAGTCTGTTCATGTGGGGAAATGTGAAAATGAAACACCCCTCACTCCTCCTTAAAGCGATATCCTACTTTCAAGCCACAAATATTGGGTTTGATAATCCCAAAGGACCAGTAAGTAAAAAGACAAGGCTTTGCATCTCGCATATGGAAATGACATGCACGTTATGTGCTAAATATTTTTTGGTCAGTCTACGTAGGTGTATGCACGGCAAGCCGGTAAGCAGTTTGATTTTGAAAACGAACATAATCGATTTAACTGCTATATACTTTCTGTGAAATTAAACATAATTAAGTATGTTAACATTTGAAAACTGCTTCATCTGCGAACGGCAACAGTGAGTCGTAAAGCTACGATTCGGGGAATATAGTAAAAGCGAAAAGCAACATTACTTAATTATGTTTTAATTCCACAATGTTTTAATTCCACAATAAAATATATAGTTGTTAAAATGTAGATGTTCGTTTTTCTAAAGCAAATTGCTTACTGACTCAACTATCCCATGCATACATACATATGTATCAGTATTCTCTCAGGATATATCAAACACAATAAAAACAGCACAGTTGAAATAATACCAGTTTCCAGTACAGTGCCTTGTCAGTATGGCAGTATTATTAATTGAATGAATTGCATGCAGTTCGTAACAGACACTCTCGTTTTATGCTGGTACACGGTAAGCTCGCTATAGACAATATACTAGATCCCACGCGTTTTTTCTTGCTTTTATTATTTATTTTTTATAATGAAATATATTAAGAATCTATGTAATCTTAATCAAAGTATGAATCATTTTAATGCCTAAACATGCTATTGTTAAACACGTTAAAATGTGTTAGAAGCACATCTAAGATATCGCACATAAGATCCTCAATGTATGCTGTGTTAGAACACACATCCTTCTTTAACTTCCTTCAGGTGAACGACAGCGCAAAATCAGGGCATCCGTGTTCCGCGGACACTATATCTATTACACGAAATGCGTCTCTCCTCTTCACAAGGAAGAACTTAAATTATCATCAAGTACATTTTCTAACAATGAGACAAATCTGGTCGTACGACAATCACAGCACACACATGCAATAACACCGTATATCTGTAGAGAACAATAAATATACCACGAAAATGACAGTACACAACACAGATAGAAGTGAATACATGGTTGTCGACTTGGAACGGTCTTTAAGCAATATGGCATTATCTCTGTATCCATAGGTGTACGCTTTTGTAATATAGTGTGATTTATATTACACTATTTTTACTATTTCACAGACAATAATAATAATAATAATAATAAAACAAAAGAAAATCTAATTGATACGATGAAACATCTGTTTCATCCGGAGTACTTTCCGGGTTTAGGAAGATTAATCGCTTACAACCATGGTAGAAAAGATATTATCTGCGATACAGCATTACGGCATAGGATATGCGACTATCCACAAGTTAACTTAGATATGATGTATGCAAATGCCAACGTATTTAAATGGAATATGTGTTTGATGTACAGAGGAAATTATCAAATCCTAAACTGAAATCTTTTATTTTTTGGTATTGCGATTATAATCAAAGTTTATGGTTAATTATTAATTGACATCGCGTTGTTAAAAGAAGTGCAGGCGAGCATTTATGCTCACGCAGGTCTACGCGTTTATGTATGACCAACAACTGTTTTATGTCAAACAACATCTGGATCTCTCTTGGCCCCGCTGATATAACAGGACAGAAACATAGAGTTGACTTGAATTGAATTAAGTTTTACTGTTCACCAATACGTGCGAATTAATATGGCACCTAACTGGAATGAACATGTCAGGCCTATCCTCCATTTACATCAGGATGCAATACGGAGAATCGGCATAGCATTCCTCATTCTAATTTAATATTTTCTATAACAAAACATAAAGCCAGAGAACGTAAGAGATGTCCGAGTATCAAACGATTAGTTTCGCAAGTTAATATCCGTCGTGAATGGCTAACAAATTGTTTTCTTTAAAAACATTTATGTTTCATATAGATCACTATACTACATGTTTATAGAGTTGTTTTTTAATAATTATACGGCCATTTTTTATGTTTTGTTTCTAAAAACATTTTTGTTTACTAATTTATTCAATGTGGTTATAAATGGAAACACGGCAGCAGTCTTTGTTTGTTTCAAGCATCGACATGAAAACATCGATTTATTAATCCAGTATTAGTTTGACTTTTATCATGTCGATCTGCATAATTCTGCCGAGAAACGAGGTGCCTGAGATAAAACCTTATCTCGGCAGTTACGTTCCTATCTCGTCAGGTGAACTTCTCTTGATGACGTCTGCATCTCTTTTGATGACGTCAGGGTATATTTGATGACGTCTGGTAGTTTTGAACTGGAAAAAATGTGGCTAAAATGGAAAAAAGGTAAATTAAATTATTTTAAACGATCAACATGATAAATAGAATATCGTGTTATTTCCTGATCGTATCCAGTTTATCAGGTTCGGCAAGAAAAAAATGAAGCCCTCGGCCGAGCCTCGGACTTCACATTTCACATTTGTTTCTCAGCCTCACTTGATAAACTGGATAGGATCAGGCTCTAACATGATATTCTCTATTTAACCTGTTTACATATAAAACACATGAGTTTTCAATGTTTCTTAGCTATTCTATCATAGATTTAAATATATTATGGATGCAATATAATCAACAAGTAATTATACACAAATACACATGGATTATAACTGTTATTTTATTAACTTTAATGATTTGCAAATATGCAAGCTATGTACAAAAATACCTGAGCGCCATCAGGTTTAAAACACCACTATTACTGTGAGTCCCTTTAAATAGTTAAGTACTTGTTTCTTATTCTGTTTACTAGAATTGTTGAATGGTGCGTCAATAACTCGCAATGCATTACCGTGCATAGTGAGTTGTACTCATTATTCTCAATCATTTCAGACAAGACACATTGAGTTTTGAATAATGCATTTAAGAGTGACGTTTCTTTTTGAAATTGCATATTCAGATCGCATGCCATAATGAGTCTAAATACATACTTCGAAAACTTAATATTTTATTTATTGACGTATATTATACAGAAACTTCACAGTTGTGTAGTAGAAAGATATAATTTTATTTAATTCATATAGTGTTTTTATCGTGTATTTTTTTGAAAAATAAAATAAAAATGTTTAGATACAGTTTACATATGTGTTCAACCTTAACATATACGAACAAGGCACATCTCACTTGCTGTATAGAGATTTGCCACGTTGGCATAGTTAGTGTTGCTAAATAGAGTACCCATATGATTTAAAGGGACACTCCGGAATCTTAATTGTCTTAAAACACGCGGTATCGCGTTAATTTTGCTCTATACATTTCACCTTTACAAAGTGACCGAGTATTAATATAAGGTGATTATGCAGTGAACTGTCTAATTCGGATTTTCATTGTACACGTGAGTGAGTATTGGATCATTTGGCCAAACAAACTCATTTCTAGTTGCTTTTATTTTTTAAAATTATTTACACACATATGGTGATACAGATGATTTTAACAAATTACTGACAAACACTTTGCTAGGGCTCTGCTATATATGCGCAAGCGCGTCCGTGTTCGGGGGTTTAATGACGTTGCGTTATAAATATTCTCGCCTCTCACCGCTGTCGTTCGAATCCCTCTGGGAGCTCAACTCGTAAGTGAGAAAGTGTTGATCCTTACGAATGACGGGAGGTATACAGTACTGGTTATACCCAGGGATGAGTAGGTAATCTGCCTCCATCACAAACAATCAACCGTTGTATATGGCTTAACATGTGTAAAATCACCAGTTAAAACAAAACGGTTACGTGTTTGCAGCTGTGCTCATATCATCTATTCAAAAGTACAGATAGTTAAGCAAATGTAAATAATGGTGCTGCAATTTATATTCCATCAAGAAGATGTTTATTACACTCTCGCCATCGTCAGGCGGAAATTACTCAAAGCACACTGGTAACGATCTAACATATCGAATCAAACCTATCGCTTAAGGTGCAAATAGTTCAATTAATCTTATAGTGGGTGATGACCTTCAGCTTTAATTTGCAATATCCTCTTCTTTTGAGTTTCATAATGCTGCAACGCAGAAGACAAACGTTCTATATTTGACCATTCGTAGTAGAAAATTATAATTTATTTTTAATTTGTTTATTACCTGTTTGCAGTTTATGAAAAATATATCATAAGCACGAACAAAGGAATCCCTTTATAGCTATGGTACAATGGTGCTATAAAGAGTACTCATATGCATAACGATGGCGTTATTTAAATGAACACTCGGCAGTCTTGATTGTTTTAAAACACGCGGCATTGGTACAGATGATTGTTTGATTTAAGATTAAATACAATGGCAGTTACACGGGTCCTACATTTTTAGATAACCACACAACTTAACGAAATGTAGCATTACCGGTAAAAATAACTAATACACCAAGCATAAGGAAACAGAAATCCAATTTTTTAATTATGCCTGTCATTTTTTCCTTTCAGTATATATAAAATATGTCTAACAGAAACGAAGTACTAACACATTGACACACACATTGATAGGGCTCTGTTACATGTACGCAGCTGTCCTCATACCTACAGATAGTTAAGCAAATATAAAAAATGGTGTTCCAATTTATATTTCACCAACTGTAGGTTTAAAACAATCACGCCCTCGTCCGGCGGAAATTAATCAAAGCACAATCGTAACATATCTGACATACCGAATCAAGCATATCGCTCAAAGTGCACATAGATCAATTAATCTTATAGTGGGTAATCATGGTAATGACCTTCAATTGCAATTCGTAATGGCCTGTTCATTGGCGTTTTATAATGTTGCAACGTATAAGACAAACGTTCCGTACTTGCCACGAGATGTGTATAACTTCAGTGTAAACGGTCAATATCAACTAAAATACTATTTCATAAACATCAACAGAACCAGACGGAGCATGGGGTACAAGCAAACACATTTTGACTCACTGTTTGGGTTCATTAAAGTTCTTACACACCACACTTTGATTTTACTGTGTTGGTCATTAGGAATAAAGTCAAATTTTCCATTCAAAATGTGACATTTACAGTCTAAAAGTATTGCCAACCTTGTTTTTAATGCGAGTGGTATCAGGCACGGTACTCTTTCAGCTTCCACTAAAGGGTATATCATACGCATTTTGAGCACCTACTGTGAGTGAATGACCTTAACTTTGGAGTTGTTTTTGCTATATCCTGCAGTATATATTCTTTGTCTTAGGTATAGAGGTAGGGTTATTCACTCACATACTCTCTCTTCATAACTAATAATAAATGTCAGCGTACAATTTTACTTTCATCCAACCAGCAATGTTCTATTATTAGTACCTTTGCTACTTCCCTTGATCAAAATATCTCCATTTATTTCATTTAATTTATTTAGCCTTATTCATTGCTTTTTATTAGCTTTGGAGTTGCTTTATACTTTATCCTGCAGTATCGATTTTAGGTTTTTGGTTTTGAGGTAGGGTTTGTGTTATCATTTTCACATTTTTACACTCTCTTCATAACTAAATGTCAGGGTACAGTTTTACCCTCATCCAACCAGATATGTTCTTTTATTAGTATCACATTTAGCTCCAGAATGTGTATTCAAAGTAACCAGTTTCTACAACATTGCCAAACGATGAGTTGTTTTTTAAAGAGTTTTATTTAAACTGCCGTGTATTTTAGTGTTTTTTGTTTCGTATTTGTTATTTTCGTGTTTGTGTACCCCTGATGAAGGCATAAGCCGAAAGCACTTGGGTTTTTATAAACTGTAGCACTGTATAAATGTTTCTTTCCCCATATATATATATATATATATCATCGGCTTATAGCCCTTTATCACGTTTGATCAACGACATGGTGTCAGATTTATTTTCTCTCGTGGCCACTGTCTTACAAGGACTTATATGAAACAACATTTCTCCGAAATTATACATTGTGTGCATCAAGTTTTATTTATTAGTAAAATGCCAGCAGGATATGTAGCATTCAAGGACCACAGTCAAGCACAAATACGCACATTAACAAACATCAACTACACAGATGAATAAAAGTCCGTGACTTTCTTTTATTTGTTTATTTCTTAGTGTTAGCACATTTGCTGTTAGGCGAGACATGTGGAACTAAGCAATTATTATAACCGTTTTAGCAATGTCCGTTGAAGCCGAAAATACATTGAAGGTATTGCATTTAGCTTGTTCCATTGGCGTTAATGAACAGAACATATCTTTTTTAGAGATTTCCTTTAGATATGATGTACTTTTATTTACGTGGTCTTGTCAATTGTAGAGCTGAAGACAGGATAATAGCGAGGTTGTGTTCATTTAAAATATATTGACCGTTCTAAGTGGTAACCATTGTCATTTCATTGTATATTTTATTTGCTCTTTTTTATGGTGCAGTGCGGACCATTGCGTTTTGGTGCTGTGATTTCTATAAAACAATGTTTTCCCTTTTTCAACATGGACAAATTGAACAATGTTTGCTTTGCATTATGCTGTAGCTGTTCTGTGTATGTTTGTGTGTTTGTTTCTGTGTTTTGTGGTTGACTGTCCTCTTTGAATGCTACTTTCCTTGTCCGATCTTTTTATATTTCTTTATACATACACCTGCAATTTGGCGTCAACAAAACTGAATATAAAAAGCAATTGAATTTTCCCAGGTATTGTAAATATCGAGATACGTGCTTTTGATTCTGCCGTTCGCGAATGCGTGATTACCAACATACTACGTGTTGTTTTTACTTTAATGATACGGCTTCGCAGACTAAGATAATGACAGTTATTTGTATTTCAGTATTGAGCTTCTAGAATTAGTTAAGTTTTGTCATTTCTAATGTCGTTTGATTCCTTGACAAATAGAAATTTTCTAAGCCAATTGTGTTCGTCTGTGGACAAATGGCACCTGTCAATTATAGATGGGTTTAACATACAACATGCCAAAAACACTAATCGCGTATGCAACAAACCAGTCAATGTCCTGCCTTTAGCACGTACGTTCTATGATAACAAAACTGCATGATCTAATGTCGTTTGAATCTCTTGACAAATAGAAAATTTCTAAGCCAATTGTGTTATCTATGATAACAAAACTGCATGATCTTATATGTTTAACAATCTTAAAGTGTGTTATATGTTCTACTGAAAGTTTGCTAAGCGCCAGGATTGACTGGTTTTACCAACATCATACAAAAGAAATATAAAAAGATCGGACAGGGAAAGTAGCATTCAAGGAGGACAGTCAACCACAAAACACAGAAACAAACATGGAAACAGATAAACAAGAAGGCAAAAGTAATAATAAAAGTAAACGACATCACAAACACAAAAGGGTTGACAATAGGGCTACCGCCTTGGAACGGTCGGTGGCAAAGTAGGCCACTGGGGGTTTAAACCGGTTCTAGGGTGCACCAAACCTCACACTTACCCTACAGTCAACCCATTAAAACAGGACAGTGTAAATAAAGAAATCCCCGCCATGATCTAATCTCTAACCAACAAGGCATCATCAATAGGCAATATAAGTAAAACACAATTATACTCGTGTAAATAAAATACAAAAAAACAATAGCCTAGGAAGCCACAATGCAGGTACTCTATGACTTGGCAGAAGCCAGAGCAGTAAGAGAATACACCATTAAGCGCACGACAAGAAAGATCATGGACAAACATCAAACGCCACCGTCACAATGGGCTTTAGGTAGGCGTCATCATAGGGTACACAGCCTGTCCGGTCATCGTACAGTTAAAGAGGAAAGCATAGTGGCGAACTGTAAAAGAGTCCACCACCAAGCATGCAGTACGTTGCAAAATGATAGGGTCATAACCTCTTTTGATAATTGTTTTAACAAGTTTAACAAAGATAGTATGAAAGTGATCATGACCAAGAATCTTACGAAGTTTATAAATCACATCACCATAGAAGTCAGGTTGTGATAGTCCTTGTCGCAGAAGAGTCCTTAAAAAATTACATTTATATTTGGAAAGAAGATCAGGGTTACGATAATAAAATTTTGCAAAGGTTTTACGAAGTTTATGGTAACGGTAACCCTGATTGAGTAACTTTTTAGTTATACAAAGATTACGAATATTAAAGTCCTCAACTCGAGTACAAGCTCAAAAAAACGAGACAGATACACCCCATAAGAAGCTGCTCGGGGAACATCCTCATCAAAGTTGGGATAATTAACAATGTCAAAATTAATATCATCTCTCTTGTCTTAGATTTTGCTAATTATTTTACCATTTTCAGTCGAGAGATCTAAATCAAGAAAAGAAGCGTTATTATCAGATATATTTTCTTTATTAAGCCGAAGTTCTTTAGGATAAATATGATCAACCATAGTTGGAAAGAAAGGGTTGTCAATGTTCAGTATGTCATCCAGATACCGAGAGGTGTCATTAAAAGCTTCAATAACATCTGCCTGGGTATCTGGTGAAAGACTCAACATGAAATCTCTTTCATAGAAAAATAAAAACAAATCTACGACAAGTGGTGCACAGTTCGTACCCATAGGGATACTAACAATTTGTCTATAAACGGTGGTACCATACCTGACGAAAATATTATCTAATAGGAAGATTAGTGCTTCACAAACTTCATAGCAAGTCCACATAGTATAATTGTCTAAACTGCCGTTAGTAAAAAACGCTTTAATATTATTACATGCCAAAAGTGTAGTATTTTCTCTAGCAAATGTTTTTTGAATAAGAGAAATTAGCTTGTCTTTAATAAGGTGATGAGGTAAGGTTGTATATAGTGTAGAGAAGTGATAAGTGCTTATTGATGAAACTTGACCTTTATTGAGAATTTTATCCAGAACGTCTTCTGAATTTGTTATAGACCAACATAAATTAATCCCAGAGTTTTCATAAGTTTTATCACAATATAGTTTAACGTGATCTTTAACGGCAGTAAGACAAGAAGTTTAAAGTTTGGATCCTATGCGTCAGAGGTACTACAATGTTAATACTATGAAAGAGTTATTTAAAACTATAGAGTTTGGTCTTGTTTTAGATTCCCTGAAAGAAATCTGACTATATAAATCATTATAATATGTTCTTGTATGTGTTTACTTGTTTATATACCCGTTGACGGGCATTTGTTGATTTACATATACAGTTTATATTACTACCATATCATCCCTTAATTTGTAAAAGTTTTATCTTTATATATTACATTAATTTTAAATTACCACTTCATTTCTTCATCTTTCATCATTTTTTGCGCGCAATATGACCTATTTATGTGTCGACGTGCCGTAAAACATCATTCATTCATTCATTCATTCATTCACTCATTACACGTGATTTCATCATAAAACAAGCGACGGAGCTTATCTAACAAACACCATGGAAGAATGTTTTTTATACTTCAAAAACAATTTTCGGAGTTGTATTTTTTCCGTAGACACAATGCGCCCATGTCTCGCGACGTGAACATTTGACGATTTCCCCATGGGTATCTCGTACCTAAATTTCACAAAAACAAATTGGCGAAGTTTATGCTACCAACCGTCGACTGTTTCTTTCTTACCGCTTGCCTACACTTTCCATAGTGTATAAATGTTTTTCCCCATCTGTATATATATATATATTATACGGTAAACAGTAAAGAATAGTATCCATCTTACAAGACCCTTTCTGGACCACTAGATCACGAGGATTCCGAAAAGATAGGTATTTGAAAAGATAAATGTGAGACATTATCAACCAAACAGTGCTTAAACTAACAAATACAGAGCGCTTTCGACTTTAATCGCCTTCTTCAGGATACATACAAAAAGTTAAAAAATAAAAACATACATTTCGGAAAGAAATGTTTGTGCGCGTGTAGTCTTACATTTATTACTGCTACATGCATGTAATTCATACCGTTGTGTTGGTTGTGTTCCTTCTTAAAGCGTGTAGTCTTGGTTTTATAACTAGGTAGGCTTTACTGGATATACTAATCTTTGTAGATCACAAGTAACACTGCCAAATGTATACTAAACTATATTTGGTGATGGTCACGTTTGAAATTTACTAGGTGAAGTAAAATATATCAGTCGGTTTGAAGTAGTATTTACTGTATACTTGAAGCAATATTGAAACACGCGATAATCTGTTAAGTGTTATGGTATTAAAATAACCACGACTGTTCTTTTGAACACATTTCCCTCGTGTTCCAAACAAACACATTCATCAAGGGTGCAAAAGTCTTGTAACAAAGTAATTGACGCGTAACTTACATCAGGAAAAACGATCAGTAGTTGGAGAAAACAACAAAAGCACATTTTGAAGTGCATTTATCAGACTCTTGTTGTAGCCAGATCATCCTATTGTTTTGCATTCAAAACGTACGTAGGAGCGAAATATCAAGGAGGCTTGTTGAACGTTAAATGAAATCACATATAAAGCCAGTTCGTAGCTACTACACTCTGCAAATTTTGAATGCTATTTTAAACATCAACGACTAGTCTATCAATCATTTATATTATTACTGTCTTTTTAACGAGTTATTGGTGGCACAATACAAAAGAGAATTATTGTAAATATTCCCATCACCTGCATGATTCATTGTGTGCCTTACCCTGTTCTCCCATGTAGAGATCTATTCATCAAAAGATTTCAACAAGAAAAATACAACTGTCATTACGTGGTCCGAGTATTAGCATTCATTACGCAGCCAACCCCTTCTCCAAGAAGCGAAAACGGGGTTGGCTGGGGTATAACATAAAACCTTAATAACCAAAACTTTGCATATTGTAAAATTAAAACGTTTAATACATAATTTTAAACATGTTATCAGATTTTATTCAATAAAACTAGTTTTTAAATGTTTTCGTATTGTTTATATGGTGTTTTACGTCATGTTTTATTGTCGAAATATCCTTTATAAAATCCTGCTAATATAAGCTTTCCCATCGTTCAATGTAATTAAGGCGGGACCACGTTATGTATAACATTATCTAAAATAAACTTCAACGTTTTAGACGTTTAATGTTACATTTATACCATTGGACATGTTGGAGTCGAACTTGTTTTCCTAGTAAATAGCAAATTATAACATACAAAACATTTAATGAAACTGTTATTAACGCACAAAGAGGATACCTTTTTTGGACTAGATATAAAGCAGATAAATATGTCGATGTTTAATTTTTCAATATTATAATTTACCTAATACCGTTTAGAAAGTTCGATTGAGCAACTGCGATCGCTGTTTGCTCGTCGTCAGGGCTTACAACGAGATATATTTTCGCAAAACTTAAAACAGCTGTTTGCGTTTTTTAATTCAACAATCTGCGCAGTTAAGCATTCTATCACGTTAGTATAAGCACATTAATATCACTAGCCTGCTGAAAACTACGAATGAGGTACAACTATGTGATTTCTGTGGATTTCTATGATTAAAACATATAAATTAAATATGCATACATTGATACATTTTTAAAATTGTATTGTAACTACACTCAGGTATACAGTTTTTATGAATAATAAATAACCATATGTCTATCTGGGCTTACGAATCAGTTTATTAGACTGGCCTTAACATTGAAAACCATATGAAGAACATTGTTTGGCTCGACTATATGTATTTCTTTAAATATGTGCCTATATCCTACGCTATCTCTGGTTGGTGACACGTGATGGATACCAAGCGTTTACAGGCGATGGGGTTCGACGGTTCGACTATGGAACAGACTAATTAATATGGATAATAATAGACTAACTAAAATGTATTTATTCATGATTATACCATTTGTGCTAACAATTGGACTTAACGATATTAAGCAAATAGTGTGTAATTTAGGGCTTACAAACAATTTCAATGATAATATATATAGATGTATAAATCGAACAGGAAAAGAAGCATTCAAGGACAACAGTCAACCGCAAACACACACAGATACAAAGAACAACATTTTAAAGATTAATAAAACGCCAAATAAGACATCACAAACACAAAAGGGTTGACAATAGGGCTACCCCTTGGAAGGGTCAGTGGCAAAAAAGGTCGCTTGGCGTATAAACCAGGTTCTAGGATGCATCAAACCTCACACTTACCCTACTGTCAACGCAATAAAACGGGACAGTGTAAATAAAGAAATCCCCGCCATGAACTATTCTCTAAACAAACAAGGCAGTATTAATGTGCAATGTATATAAAACACAAAGATTCTCGTGTATATATAAATACAAATAAACAATAGCCTAGAAAGCAACAAAGAGGTACTCAATGACTTGGCAGATGGCAGAGCAACAAGAGAATAAACAATTGAGGGCACGACAAGACAAGAATACAGACAAACATCAAACATCATCCACCTTTTGGGCTTTAGGTAGACGTAATCGTATGGTCCACAGCCTGTCCGGTCATCATACAATTAAAAA
The DNA here is from genome assembly GCA_037043455.1 of Cyrtodaria siliqua. Lineage (NCBI taxonomy): Eukaryota > Metazoa > Mollusca > Bivalvia > Adapedonta > Hiatellidae > Cyrtodaria > Cyrtodaria siliqua. The sequence goes on from JAWPHD010001972.1 coordinate 26,033, forward strand.
GGAAATCATAGTGGCCCACTGTAAATGGGTTAACCACCAAGCATGAAGTGCGTTGCAAAATGATAGGGTAATGACCTCTTTTGATAAACCTTTTAACACGTTTAACAATAGCATGAAAGTGATCATGACCAAGGATCTTACGAAGTTTGTAAATAACGGCACCATAGAAGTCAGTTCGTGATAGTCCTTGTCACAGAAGAGTTCTTAAATTACTTTTATATTTGGAAAGAATTTCCAGGTTACTATAATAAAAGTTTGCAAAAGTTTTACGAAGTTTATGGTAACGGTAACCCTGATGGAGAAGCTTTTTAGTTATACTAAGATTACGAATATTAAAGTCCTCAACTCGAGTACAAGCTCTAGAAAAACTAATAAGTTGAGACACATAGACTCAATAAGAAGAATCAACATGATATCTCTTTCATAGCAATATAAAAAGAAGTCTGCGACAAGGGGTGCACAGTTCGTACCCATAGGGATACCAACAATTTGTCTATAAACGGTGGTTCCATACGTGACGAAAATATTATCTAATAGGAAGATGGGTAATTCACAAACTTAAAAGCAAGCCCACATAGTATAATTGTCTGAACTGCCGTTAGTAAAACGCTTTAATGTTATTACATGCCAAAAATGTAGTATTTGCTCTAGGGAATGTTTTTTGAATAAGAGAAATTAGCTTGTCCTTGAATACGTTGACATTACATCACTATACAATCTTGTTTGGCTGTTGGCTTGATGATATATACAAAGGAAGGTAATAGTTTGTCTTAAGAGTTCGTATTAAACATTTCAGGTTTTTATCATTTTTATTTATTAAGCACATTAAAGGGAACATATCCGTAACTGTTAGCTTGTATAACACAATTTAATTACGTTGGTAAACATGACAGCTGGGTAAGTCTGAGGATTGGTGTACCCTAGAACCTGGTTAAAACCCCCAGCTGCCTTTTTTGCCACTGACCGTTCCAAGGCGGTAACCCTATCGTCAGCCCTTTTGTGTTTGTGATGTCTTATTGGGCCGTTTATTCATCTTCAAAGTTGTTCTTTATTTCTTTGTGTGTTTGTGGTTGACTGTCGTTATCGAATACTACTTTTCCTGTTCGAATTATATATATATATTCCACAGCTACCTTTATTGAATAATGAATAGATAGAAAAACGATGTTTGACGGAATTCCATAGTGTTACAAAAATGAAGTTTCTCTTCGTGGGGTTGAAATCCCTGACCACACTAAAATTCACGAATGTCTTGCAAAAAGTACTTGACTAGCGCGTTATCAATTGAGCTACACGGATAAAGTTATATGATGCAAGACATAATATAATCGAAACCTACTAATGGGTGTCACGTGAGCAACATACATATAAATACTGCGATCCCAGCGATGGTTTTAAACAATAAATAAAACCATTTTTTTTCAATATCACTAAATTCAATGTAGTACTTCAGAATTAGTTGGGTCTATTCTCATGTTTCCATAATTGTGCACATTTCATTTAATACAATCAGACAGTTATATGTTTATGTTCTACATATATTTATTTACGTACGGACAGTGTATTCGGTATGATTGTATGTTTGAAACGCTTTTTTATCTTAGATTACATATGAGCCGCAACACACAAAAATGTCCTTTCGGACATTTAAACGACAACGTCATAAAGTAACAATTGTTGACGTCGGCCAGTAATCAATTAATTACTAATCATTTCTCGTCACTTCCGTGTTATATCTAATAATTATATCATAGGGAATATGTTTTCTTAATATAAATAGTTGATGCTATAGAAAATGATAATTGTTTATGTTTTTTGTTGTTATTTAATCAACGACGTCGTCCAAGACGCCGACGTCAACGTCGAAATTAATGGCTAATATAATCTTTGGTTTTGAAATGGAGATAAAATTATTTTTAATTAAGATATTAACATAAATTAAAGAGATTTTTAATGAGAAAATCAACGTGTTTCATAAACATGAAGACAAATAAAATGTAAACAATTTGTCTGAAGGGTCGTTTTCGCGTGTTTCGGCTCATATATTTCCATGCCAAACGCTAGCCATTATAGCTCACACATATCCCTTGATCTACAACTGTTAGATGAACTACTACTAAAACAACACCTAACACACCGATACTGATACACACAATGATACCACTTCAACGTTTCGTTATTGATAGAATACGCTCCAACAAGTATGCAAACTTAGGATGTCATATTTTGCAATCTCTTTACATAAAATACGCTACTGAAATGGCTCATGTTTTCAATTCGAAATGTTAACAGTTATGCATTTTGTGTTACAAAGTGTACTGTGATTAAAGAGACTACAACACCACAGTTTTGTCCATCCTCTTATTAGATGCAACCCTTTTTTCACAAAACAGTTTGGGATTTCCCTGGAACATTACACTGAATTAAGAGTGCACTATATATACTATATTGCGGAATTCTCGAGTTGCGTTACTTGATTCCTTTAGAAGAAATCAAGAACACTTTACAACGTTCTAACAACAGGATATTTACGACTGAACTATTTATATTTAAATACAAATCACGATGCTGAATTGTGTATTCATGCCTGATTTTAAATTGTAATGTAATCTTTCATGTTACGTTGTGTCTCGTTATTTTGCTATAAGCAGTATTCTGTGAAATTGAAAGATGGCAATACCGCGATATTGCACATTGATAAGTATCTATTTGCGATTGTCAGACTGACGAAATAATTGCTTCTTTCACTCACGTACTGATTCTAGAACTATAAATGATCAAACATCTTCAAGTCAGTGTTGCAATGGCGTAAACCAACATTGATGTTTTCATTTTAGTTTTGTCCCGTTTTTTATCATATTTATTCAAGGTACGTGGTTCCATGGTAAATGGAGTGTAGAAGTTGCAGAAACTCTGCAATTCTGCAGGTTAGAATGTTCTAGGCCCATTCTCCATATTTTATCATAATGTGAATATAGGATGAGCCTGGCATGTCCATTCATCTAAGGCACCATATAACCTTCCAGGTGTTGTTGCGCCATAAACCCAATTCAATTCACTTCGCGCACAAACAGAACAAAATAAATAAAGGAAGAAAAACGAATTACATCCTATAAAACACGAGTACAATGACAAAGAATAAACAACACGCTATAATAACACTCAATAGTTCGCCGAACAAATTCAACAACAAACCATATTATTACTTACGAATGATTCAATCCTAAGCGATTGTTTTAAAGCAATCTACGTTAGGAGATGTGTATGTCGAAGCTGTATTTCATCAAATGCCTGTACGCGCAAGCATAAAGGCAAGTAGTGTCGTCGTATGGTTAGTGATATCACCTTTGATGAGTGCATAGCATTGCCTCGTTTAAATAAGAATAAACAAATGGGCGGCGCTTTACCATACTCTAACTTCCGATAAATGGAATTTAGGATCACTAAGTACACCATACTACAAAACAGATAGAGTTTGTCTCAGCTCGATGGTCATTTAAATAGACAAACTCATTGAAACCAGACTATTACTTGTATATCGTATATCGAGAAAATATTGTAATTTCTCGGGAACTTCCGCTATATAATGTACATTCTGTACATTAAATTTCAGAGAAATCCCAAGCTATATTGTAAAAAGAGTGTTGCGGCCAGATAACGAAAGAACAAAAAGATGCTTTTGTATAATATTGAATCACAGTACACTTTGTAAGACGCAATTCGAAAATGTTGAATTTCCGCTTTGAACATTTTAATCATCTTAGTATTGAATTTAATGTAGGTAGATTGCAAATGTTATCATGGTTATCACATACCGCAAGTTACGAGAAAACATGTTGCCAGCACTAATTACACATTTTGGCACATGTTTCGTAACCAGTATATATCATGTTATACTAGTGTAATACATATGCCAATGGTAGCCGAATCATCTTTCTGTCCGTTCCATTCAGCTCGGCTGAATTACTACTGAATCGGCTATTTTCTTTCTTCGGTGGCGCACACTCCCATACCGCAAGTTATGTGATAAACCAGGGTATAACACTAACTGCACATTGTCGGCACATGTTTAATAACCACTGGCTAAGTGTCAGCCAACTTCATCGGTATATTTAATATTGGCAAATATTTTAACTGGATCTATTTACACCATTGTTCTTTTATTATTGTCATTTTTTTAATATCTTCTATTTATATTTGACTGTGTCAACGCATGTTTTATATACTATTACATTTTTTTTTTGATGATAGCAATTTACGTGGTGTATTGATTAAACGATATAGAAACTCCGTAGCCGCGATGGTAAAGACTCCACAAAAAGATGACCGTCATATGTAACCTAAACGGTGCTGAAAATGACGTAAAACACCTTGAACCAACACATATTTGTTTTTTTGTGGCGTGTCCCAAAAACAATAAGCTACAAATAGTTTTGTAAACGGGTAGAGCACCTGTTATAATATCTCAAGGTCATGTATGTGTAAACATTTTATACTGAAAGTGTCATGCAAAACTATTCAACATTATTTGAGTTCTAATTTGTATCTTTTTCAAATGGAATCTCAATGGGATTACATAAAAGGGAAATAACTCTTAAAGATAAATAGAAACAAACGTGTACGCTTTATGAACAACACGATTATACTTCTTAACGTATTGTACGTGTACCACGTTCTTAAATTTGAAAGTCACCTAGTTTTGAACAGTAATATAAATGTAACTGTAACGGAGCAGTTGTTTTTATTATTAATCACGATTTAAGTTGTCTCTTGGGTGAGAGTTGCGCTAATCATACTTTAATTCATCATTTTAAAACGTTCTTTTATTATTATTTTCACCAAGTAATTATTACAAATGTCATCAGACAATGACAAATTATTGATGAAGTACATCTTTTTAATCAGCATGTGTAACGATAAAGGACATGGGTGGCATAACTCTCGCGGAGACATGGTTATGTAAGGGACTGCATGCGATTATGTGTGTTAATTCAAGTATGAATAAAACAGGAGAAAACGATCGTAAAACCATCATCCGGTTTAATTAATGTCATTGAAATACTTTGGTCTGGAAAACTTGACGAATCGCTAGTTTGTATTGTAAAAATCATTAATAATACATATTTAATTCTTGTTTTGTTATCCAACTAGTTTTGTTTATTTAAAGAACATACATATTTCAACGTAATTTAACGACCACAATAACATAGTACGAACTTAATATTTAATATACTAGATTTCATATCCATATCCAAAGTTAATGCATTTTTGTCACTTAACAAGTGCAAACAATGCTATAAATCGTTTAAAAACAGCACTGTAAAGAATGACACACTGAATTCAAAACATGGTCCTTAAATTAGTTTAAGGAATATATTAACGACTGCTAACAACATAACCCCAGTATGAATAATTATTGATCAGCCAACAGCTCAAATTACCCGCCGAGTCGTTCAGTTTGTTCATTGACAATAAGCAAACTGAAGATAATTTTTGAACAATTTACTATTACCCGTCGATATGTGAATTTGTGAACATCTATTTTCTTTGAAGCATGTGGTTTATTTTGAAATAAAAAAACAACAAATGAGAAAAATTGTCTGATATACAACAGAAACCAGACCACGCAAATAAAATGACAACTTAGGTCCGTACATTACCATCAACTAAATTAAATGGAAAGGAAAATACATATTATAAAGAGAGATAAGATAGGGCTACCGACTTAGAGCGGTAAGTATGCAATACGGCTTACTGGTTACCGTAAACTAACTTTATATGTAAATAACCTCGTTATGAAACCCATTTACGGCTTGTAAATTATTTATTTTTTTAAATTCAATTCAATATTAAATATTAATTACCTCATATCAAATACGCTAGTTTCTCTATCCAATATACTTGACCTATTTAAACTTCAACCTTTGTTTCGATTCATTTGCAAAGCAATAGAAATACATGTCAATGCCCTCGAATCATATATTATTTTATCACAGCTTCCATCGTAATACTTTCCTTATTTAAACTTAAACCATTGCCCTTTACGATTCAATTGCAGACATTGTGAAGCCAACATAATTACATGTGAATGACCTCGTATCATATCACAGTATATGTCAGCTTAATATTCACTTGTCAATACGTCTACCAGTGTTCGTTTCGATTCAGTGCAAAACTTAAGTAGATTGTGATATCCACTTCAACTCGTTTTAGATTGTCTATGCCTTTAACAAAACAGATACAAGGCTTAAAGTATTACACTTTTGCTCAGGTGGAGACCGTAGTTAAATGAAAAATGCTGTGCCATTATTTGTTGTAGACACATTAACATTTCAGTGCACCGTATATGTGGCAAGCAGACAGCAGAAGGCCGTTCATGAGTCGATTTCCTTGATGTATTGTACTTTTATTTACACTGTCCTGTCAATATGAGCGCTGAAGACAGGACAATAGCGAGGTTGTGTACACATAACATAGATATAAGCTAAAGTGTAGGCCGTATTGCTTACCGAACGTTCCAAATCGGTATCCCCGTCTCGCTACTCGTTGTGTTGTGTAAATAAAATTGCCATTTCCATTGTGGTACCGTGCGGACCTACGTTGCCACTGCGTTTGTGTGGTAAGACTTCTATAGAATCATTTTGCTCATTTTGTTACTGTATTAGCTTCTATGATATTCTAGTTGTAATATGATGGATGGATCAGACACGCATCTTTAGTTATCTGTATACCAATAAAATGTTATGTTTTCAATTCTTTATCATCAACCAGCCCCAAGCTTTTGAACGCCTTTTGGTGAAAAAAATAACAAAACAAGCAAACAACATATGCATATCTCTTTTATTATTATTTTTTTACAAATTAAATATTTATTCGACTTTCAGTTGTTTATTCTACAGGTACATGTATGCAAGTCTTAAACAATTGTTTCGTATACCTCTAAACACTCGAATGATAAGAAGTCCAACTCGATATGTATTCTTATTTATTCGAAATCCCAGGGTACAACCAATACAACAGAACGTACGTTATTATGACATCCAAAAACATAGGATGGAACAAACAATGTTTTTTAGGAAAAGTGTGTTGTGACCATGCATATATTAAAAATACTTTTAAGGGAGATTCTTAGGAAGCAACAAACAAACCCAAGAGAATAAAGTAGCAGACACGGTTTTATTGAGTCTGTTCATGAGAGGTAAATTAGGAAGCATTTCCTCTCACGCCCACTATCAAAGGCTTAAGCGGTATGTACTTCGAACAACATATATTAGGCTCGTTGATCGAAAGGACCAGTACAAACAACACTACTGATTTGTAGCAAGGGCAGATTTTTTACAGCCGTCACACTGCACTAAACTAACGCTAGTTTAAATGTTAATAAATGCTGATAAGGGAAATCCTTTGGAAGCAACAAACACAACCAAGAGAATAAAGTAGCATACTAGGTTTGCTTGAGTCAGTTCATGAGAGGTAATGTAGGAAGCAACATCTCTCTTAGGCGGTATTCTACTGTAAAACCACATCTATTGAGCTCGTTGGATCCAAAGCAATATACACAACATTACATATTAATTCGAGAGCTGGATAATCTTTAAAATAAAATTGTGATTGAGTTGTATAAAAGCAACGTTAGGGACATTTTGGTTTACCTTATTGTATTTGTTTGTACTTAATGTAGGAGCACATATAATCATGAAACATCTAGATGAAGTAAACGGTTGTATATGATTGATATATAAAGTCTGATGAACACAAGGAGAATAATATGTCGGTGCCTCTAAGCTTGCCAGTTTATTAGGCTTAGCACAACAACTCGGAACGCAGCAATGCGTTCTAAATACCTAAAAGGTGACCCTTGGAAGCAACAAACACAAACAATAGAAAAGTAAGCGGTATCGGTTCTAATGAGCCTGTTCATGAGAGGAAATATAGTTTTCAACACCTTTCACGACTCTATTCTATCCCAAAGGACCAGTAAGTACTAACACTGAGGGGTTGTCCCCTTTTCAGTATTTATTGTAGTTTGGGCGAATTTTTAGAGCCGAAACACGGCGCTAAATAAAGAGGTCAGTGTGAATGTCAATAAATGCTGAAAAGGCGATCCCATTGAAGCAACAAACACAAGAGAGAAAAGTAGCAGATCCCTTTTCTCATTTCTTTATTGAGTAAGTCTCGCCAAAAGATACAATGAGATAGTATTCTCTATTTAGATGCCGTACATTGTTCCTGAATTGAGTTGTATAAAAAACAACGTTGCAGGAAAGAAAGTTTATTTACTTTAATTGTCTTTTTGTATTTGATGAAGGAGCACATTTAATCCTCAAACATCTAGTTGTCGTAAACTGTTGTCTATGATAAAGTCTGCTGAACACAAGGAGAATAATATGTCAGCGTATTAAAACGTTCACGTTTATTAGGCTCGGCACGAAAACTCAGAACGCATCATTGCCCTTATATGTTTGTGATGTGCATTTTTACTGAATGTGTCTGTGATGTACTGTTTAAATCACGTTTGCTTTGTAATACTTGTTGGAGTGACTGTATTCTGGGACTTATAACCTTTTCTTTCTAAGTCTAGACAAACAACTTGATCGTAAGATACACTGATGTTTAGATGCCGTATTGAATTGAGTTGTATAAAAACAACGTTGCAGTAATCATGTTGGTCTACGTTATTGTCTTGGAATCCTTTTATAATTAAGTAGTGTAGGTGCAGATTTATATAATTTTATGACATTTCCTTTGATGAATGCAGAACATTAAATCGTTTAATTTAGGTTAACTAAAGGGGCGTGGCTATATATACCGTACTACAACTACCAGATAATGGCATTTAGAGTACGGTCACTATGACGTCACAGTGTTACTAAATACACCATGCTACAACACTTGTCTTAATGTCCTTATCCCGCCAACAACACGCAAAGTGTACAATATCTGTCCACCGTTGCTAAACATACTGACAACGAGGTATATATATATATTATTTATAACATACTCTGTAGATACGATATAAACGGATTTGACAAGCCGGGTCCAAAACTGGAGCGTCGAATAAAGAGTAACTAAATGGGAATTTATTTTACGCATATTCAATTTCGGATATTTGAAGTACCGGTGAATAAGCCTCTACTTTTTATCGGCACATATACTTTATTTTATGACATGAACACCTGGATAGGGTATGGATAAACGATTAGTAATATGTGTTTGTCCGTTATTTGGTAGATTAGTATCCTTAAGGACATATTTCGAGCCTATTGTATTTGGGGGTTAGGTGAGGGGGTAGATACTTTTTATAGGTAACTGTAAATCACTGTTAGCCATGCAATTTCATGAGAACATTGTGATATTTGTGATATTCAATTTTGATTCAGATTATGAGGCCCACCCAATAAAGCCTGTTTGTGTGCAATAAAATATTAACACACAACAGAAAGTTGTTCATTTAATGCTTTGCTATCATTCTTGTTCTAGAAACAATAAATAAATATCAGACAAGTTTTGTATTTAAACTAGCTAAATTGTGAACATGCTTTTCTAAATTACAAAGTTGTGTTTAGCTTTTCTTACCCAAGACAATATCTAATACAGCAATGTAATACAAAGAAAAAACTACAAGCGGGCCTCAATGTATATACCAGAGTTGATCGGTCATGGAGCATGCAGTCAGTAAATACACAAGATTCCCATGCTTGTTCAATGCCCAAGTATTAGGAAATATGTCCTCAAACTGCTGTGTATGCTATATAACGTCTGCTGGATACAACTACAACTCTGTGTTGGCATGTAATTGCGATTTGTTTCTATTACATTTATATTGCATTGTAATCTAAACGCCCAATGGTACCTTCTCCAAAAATGGAGCTTAATCCATCATTTATGTAAATTTAGCACTTAATAAATTATTTAAATTCCATGCACCATTAAAGGCAGTAAAATAGTCGGGAAATTACGAATTCACGTGATCAGGTTTTGTTATAGCTCATAAACAATATTTAAATAAATGATATTAATGCACATAAAAAATATTGTTCCTTAATATTCCTTCAACAATTTGAATCACTTACAGTGTCTGCCAAGTCGCAATTGCCATCTGACTGGCATTTTTGTTATTCCAATTTCTATGAGCGCTGATATAACGCCACAACATTACGCCTTTTTTAAATAAATTAATATTGACATCTCATCTCCGAACAAATGTAATCTCTAGACGAATCGATAATAGCGTGATTAAATGATTTATCGTTATTGCACATTGTAATATCTCGAAGTACCAACCAAGTCATTACGCCGTCTGCAATGTTTCTAAAAAAATAGGCGTGGAAATATAAAGGACAAACAGACAATTTAAAAAGACAACCTTCTGCTTCATAGACTGTATGCGTTGTATTTTACATAATCTCTCTAGGTTCCAAAACGGTTCCACTATTGTCAACTGTTTTTTGTTTGTGGTGTCGCAAATGGTGTCGCAAACAGTATTATGGTACTAGTTTTCAGTGTAATTGTTACTTGTTTTGAATGCATCTTTTTGGTTGACATTGTTCTACGAAAGCTAGGTTCCGTGAATATCTATACTTACGTTTTGAAGGAGTTACATGCGTTTGATGATCTATATTAAAATCCGTTGCTGTGTTACCCTCTTAACTTGTGCCATGACAACAATAACGAATGGTTAACCAGTAATCAGTACCCACTGCAAATGCGGGTAACCAGTCATGGCAAAAATACTATCAGATAGTTGACATTCGTTTAAGATAAGAATCGTTTTTGTCAATAACCAAACGCTGACAGTATGCCGTTTAGACGTCAGTTATGATTTACCTTTTCTCATGCTCATCTGTAAGAAAAAAACAAATTCGTAAGGTTAGTTTGTATGACGTTTGGGGGAAGAATTCATTTAACGAAAATCATGATCACGACTAGTCACTTAATTCAATCTTATTCTAATACACGGAATCATCAAGGCCCATGCCGATGATTTTATTCTATTTCAGCATCACTCCATACCTTCCCATAAGTGAGTATATCATTCGAGTTTCGTCGAGTATGCTCCAATATTGGACACATGTTTACCTTGCGCAGATATCAGTTCCAGACTGCGCTTATGTACATATTTATATAGGTTAATGGCCCAATACTGCAATACCATTATGCCATTAAATGATTTACTTTGTGTGGAAATAAGGTGCTAAACAATTTCAACCACTCAAATTATTTGGGATTTATATACATACATGGCACTTGTCCCGAAAAGGTTATTTCGGTATATGTCTCCACTAAGATAACATGATTCTTTTATGGCTTACCTTGTCAATTGTTAGAAAATCAAAACCAATAATGACATATACAATCGATTGAAACATCTTGAATAGAGCGTATTATATTACAGATTTTGCCTTCTTGTTTGTCTGTTTGCGTGTTTGTTTCTGTGTTTTGTGGTTTACTGTCCTCCTTGAATGCTACTTTCCCTATCCGATCTTTTTATATTTCTTTTACTAACGTACAGTTTACCTCTAATTGGTCTTACACACATTTCAATGCGGTGGATTGGAGCCAAATTATAAATGTTCTTGGAATATGTAAATTTGTACAGTTAAAGATTTGGACGTATTACCAACTGTTCACGAGAACTGAACTGTATTTTTGAAATGGCTCATCAACTCATAAGACGTTATGTAAAGCCGCATCAGAGAGAAGAGTAGGGTACATCAAGGAATCCGGGAACCGTAATATATTCTTACAGTTGAATACATTCGCATGGTTCTTTAACATGCTTCAGCTCAAAATCGAACAAGCTATACTAGTTGCCACTGCAACCACTGTTTATCAGGAAATTTATAATTATATTCTTGAAATAAATACTGAAACTGCTCTTCTAGAAATCAACAAACACAAACAAGCGAGACAAATAGCAGACTCGGTTTAATTGGGTATGTTCATGGGAGGTAATATAAGGTGCACTACCTCTCACGCCCACTAGCACCAGCTTAAGTGGTATTCTACTTTAAAGTAACAAATATTGTGCTTAATGGTCCCAACGTCCTAACGATGTTTTACAGCCGCCACACAGCACTAAACAAACGCTAGTTTGAATGTCAATAAATACTGAATAGGGGAAGTTGAGATAACATTTTTAAGTAACAACGCATGAGTTGACCGTTATTGAAATAACACTGTACAATTTGATATTTACGCACGAGACAAATTGAGTTATAGTATCACTTGCCATCGTAGAACAGCACTAATAATTGATTCTTATTGTAAACGGCAAAGTAGGCGAGACGCAGTTACAATTCCATGAACGCATAAACGCCGACACAGTGCGAAACAATGTTTATTTTCACATTCATTTCTTATATTTATATTATTTTCCCGTTGCAATAGTTAAAATGATAATGATAAAATGCGTGCAAAAGCCAACTTCCGTCAGTGTATGTCTGGACAGCTGAATAAGCCTATAATTTAGACTTGGACTTGACGTTTATTCAAACTAATACGCTAGATTTTAATAAAACTTATCAAGCGAATGTAAATATTACCCTTTGTTGTACTACCGGGAACCACTGCATATCACAGCTATGCATTGTGTGTACAACTGGGGACCATTGCGTATCAAAACACTACATTTTGTGTACGACTTGCAATCGCTGCGTATCACAACTCTGCATCAATTTGTGTGTACGACTGGGAAACTATATTTTTTGCACGAAAGGGGACCAGTGCGTATCAAAACACTATATTTTGTGTACGACTGGGAACCACTGTGTATCACCCTATGCATTATGAGTACTACTGGGGACCATTGCGTATCAAAAAAGTACATTTTGTGTACGACTTGGGACATTGCGTATCACAAATCTGCATTGTTTGTACGACTGGGAACCAATGCGTATCGCAACAATGCATTTTGTGTACGACAAGGAACCACTCTGTATCTCATCACTGTATTTTGGCCCCGTCCCAGGGGTCACAGTCTTCCATAGACTTATATATACGACACAGTTTAAAGAAACTATAATTTAAATATTTGTTTAATATTTTGTAGTTATACTCAGCTTATGGTTCTCTACCAAGTTTGTTTGAATGGTGACCCTTTGTCAAATTTGGCCCCACACTAGCGGTCACATATTTTACACAGAGTTACATAGGGAATAACAAAAAACAGGTATTCTTCTCTGAAACTACAGGAGCCAGATGTTTAATATGTTGTATTTACCATCAGCTTACCTCTACCAGGTTGGTTCAAATTGTGACCCTGGAGTTAAATTTGACCCCATCTCCTGGGTCACACGTTTTACGTAGATGTACATAGAGACAGACTTAAAAATATTCTTCTCTGAAATTACAAGAGCCAACGCTTTAATATTTTGTTTTACACTTAACATATGGTCTTCTACCTAGTGTGAGTTTTCAAATGGTAACCCTGTGGTCAAATTTGGCCCCGCCCCTGGGTCACATGTCAAACTTGGTTTGATCATTTATATTAACGACAGTTTGATGTGTTAACCAAACCTGAGCCAATACATACACCACCCCTCCCCCCCCCCCCCCCGCCCCCACCTATATCTCGGTAATTGAAGACACTTTATAACAAACTAGTTTGATACAGCCATACCTGACTAACAATCCTTCTATCCCCCTCCCCTCCACCCCACCCCACCCAAAACCACCCCACTACACCCCATCATGGTAAACAGTAGAGCGATACAGGCCCCCTTCAAATGGGGACACACTCTTAAGTGTATAATTCCACTTTTTGATAGTTATATATAATCGCCTAGAATGATTATCTCTGATATGTAGATTTCACCACACTGAAGTTTATTGATCTACCATACCACCTGTGTTTACGTTTACAAACATCACGAACTGACCAGTAGATAAGCCACTTCGTAGGGATTGAAATCTAACGTTGTATTTCAATTACAAATTAAGATTACGTCTTGTTTACAAACTAAGAGACCTAAATTTGAATCTTAATTGTATTGAACATGGTGTTAAAAAGTTTGTTTGGTAGAAGGAAATGACAAATGAGTTTAAAGCAATCGGCGGTAAAATTGAGTATAAGAGTCCTTGATGTTGATCGATTTTGAATTATTTCATGCTCGCCCATTACATTTATGCATTTTAGAACTACCATTATTTACATCAGGTGCGTTCGAAGCTACCAAGGTGTATTTCCGTTCTTTAATTAGTCGTCCAACTCCATCATCCACACCTCACGTGAGACATCCTATTAAGTTTCTGGAATATGTGTGTAGAGATAGTAATACAAAGCTGTTATAGCCATTTATTGTGTAGAGATGGTAATACAAAGCTATTATAGCCATTAATTGTGTAGAGATTGTAATACAAAGCTGTTATAGCCATTTATTGTGTAGAGATGGTAATACCCATTTATTGTGTAGAGATACTAATACAAAGCTGTTACAGCCATTTATTGTGTAGAGGTGGTAATACAAAGCTGTTATAGCCATTTATTGTGTAGAGATGGTAATACAAAGCTGTTAAAGCCATTTATTGTGTAGCGATGGTAATACAAAGCTGTTATAGCCATTTATTGTGTAGAGATGGTAATACAAATCTGTTATAGCCATTTATTGTGTAGAGATGGTAATTCAAAGCTGTTATAGCCAATTATTATGTAGATATGGTAATACAAAGCTGTTATAGCCATTTATTATGTAGAGATGGTAATACAAAGCTGTTATAGCCATTTATTATGTAGAGATGTGAGAAACAAACACTAAGGAAAAAATGACAGACGGTTCACTTGTGTTTGGAATATGTCAATGTATATGCTATTGTAAAATTCGATAGATTAGTGTATGTGTAAGCTGTGTTGACATTGACACGTTTATCCTTTTGCGTATGTGTAAACCGTTCACATTAAACGTATTTTCAGAAACAGTTGCATGACCTAGTTGTTAAAGTCCGTCTGGAATGCGGAGGTCGTGCGTTCAGTCCGCAACCGAGACATACAACAACTTTCATAACAATGGTACTAGTAGCTTCGTTGTATGTTGTTCAGTATATAAGGGAGTTACATAACTGGTGGGCCCAATACTAGAATATTGTTACTAGGTCAGATATGGTTTTATTTGTCTACGATGTGGTATTCCAATGTGACAATTCTATAAATTGAAAATTGGGCTTACTGCTACTTCCACTCGACACCGTCGGGATATGACTGAACTATTGTTAAAGTCGACGTTAAACCCAACACTTACACACGCACACACACACATATAAATAATATATATAACTTCCGTTTAAATCATTGCATAGATTTAATACTTTACTTTATGGATCTATTTAATTAATTTAGAAGTAGTTTATTTCGCATGATGCGATTACACATTGAATGAAAGTATTCATGACATTTCATTTTAAACAGCGTATTTGGATAATACCGATGCGCTGCCTAATAGTCACTATTCACACGGTGGTATGATCGGCCATTGTAAATAAGCCCGTGATTACCTAGAACCTAGAATAGTGTCTGTAATATGCGAAACCCCTAAGTTCAATGCATCATATCGTTGTTTTAAAAAACGACATGTCATAATGTTGAAGGAAAGTACGATCAATGCGATTATACTTTTGAGACGATATTATTTTGTTTAAAAAAACGATACTTTATACATGTTATATTGTTTGCAGAAATTGAGAAAACTAATTTCGGTGGGTGAGCGAGTGTATATGCAAATGTTATTTAAATGTCTATTATACAAAGGAGATTTACTTTAATCCACCGTACACGTGTATTTACGGTTGGTAATTACATACTAAATATATTATTACAGTTGATATAAAGCTCAGCCAGAAATGTAGCATTCAAGGACCATAGTCAACCACAATCACGCAAAGAAACAATTAACGAAAACTATGAATAACAGGCAAGGAATCACAAATATAGAATGGTTTACAATAGGGCTACCGCCTTGAAAACGGTCATTGGCACAAACGGCCACTGGAGGTTTAAACCAGGATCCAGGGTGCACCAAACGCACTCTTACCCTATTATCATAGTTACGTATCATAGTTACTTTCAACAAATAAGGCGTGCTTACGTTGCTATTGCACACACAGTTTTGATCAATGACAAGTTATCCGTTTTGCCATTCTTAGGCGGTACTCATATTGCCATCTGTGTCTGTTTGTGGTTGCGCATACATGTTTCTATTCATCCTTGCAGTCATTGTTTTAACTGCGTGTTTTTGGATGACTAACCTGTTCGCTTTTGTATAAACATTTATTATGAGCATAGTGTATAATAACGTAATGTCAACAGTGGCGTTTTCCTTTCAATACTCCTTTTATTATCTGTCAAATGTTTGCATGGAACGGGAAATTCATTTCAAGTTCTTTGCTTTAATAATTATTATATACTGCTATCACAAAGTGAAGTGGTGGCTTTGCAGGATTCAGGCTGTCTGGCCCGTCCCGTCGTGTCGTTTTGTGTCCAGTAACATGTTTGTATTACTTGCAATCCTCAAACAGTTTTGAATGGTTTTTTTCCAAACCTAATATACATATAACAACTGATGACCTTATGTCCCTCTATATCTCATGTTGTATTCTTTTATATCTTGCAGACTCAAAATAAAGCTTATCTTATTTTATCTTATCACCCATTATTGGTTGCCGACTTTATTACAGACTTCGTTTGACTTAAGATTTAAGCGGGGGTATTCATCACCTTCAGTGATAGTTCTAGCTTAAATTGAATTCAATTGATTCAAAGTAGTGTTTACAATCAAGAATACCATGCCACTAAATTGTCTTTCGGCTGATTTGGATGAACACGTATGTTTGTATAAAATACATACATGATGCATTGCATTGCAATTATTCTTTACACTGTGTAAGTATCGGTCATTGTAAGTAATATACCATTCAACTAGAATTGTGTTCAGTCGTACATAAGCGATGTCGTTAAGCTCAATACATCATATAAACAACATATCATAAAGCTGAAGGTTTGATCTATTCGAATTATATATTGGATATGGGGTTATTTTGTTTACAAAAACAATACCATGTTGCAATCTATCTTTTGTTTGCAGATGTTGAGAACAGCGGTTTCATTGGCTGAGTCAGTATGCATGCAAGAAAAACTTTTCATTTACTATACGAGAAAATAAAGACATAATCGTATTCCATCGTAAACGCGTGTTCATGGCAATAACATACTAAAAGACTATGAGTAAGATCAGCAAAATGCGATAACGGATTAAAAGGCTTATTATCACACAAGTTTTAACACGTTGTATGTTTTAACAGCTTTAACAGCTTTGTTCAATTGAAACATGATCATTTTAACTTTAGTTGTAGGTTCAACACCACCATTTATTTCCCCCATTGATCCCCAATGTTGAAATGTCAAATGCGAATGATTTGCTGCAGCTTCAACTCAAGTAAGGATAATGCAGCAATGCAAGTTTCATATAGAAACATTCGGTTCCTCTTGAAAAATCACCAGACAAGATGGGGGCACATGACCTGTAAGAAAGTTCTCTTTTGTTTACCAAACATGTCAGGGGTAGAGCTATTGATTGTTGCTCACAACGTCTATGTATAGTTCTAAATTTGGATACTCATTCATATTTATTGCAATGTGAGCAATTACCAGAATGTATACCCTGCTTTGCACCGTTAACGGTCAAACACATCTTGTTGGAATGTGTTTACTTAGATTTTAGTCTTGTTTTAGATTTCCTGAAGGAAGTTAGACTATATAAATCATTATAATATGTTCTTGTATATATTTACTTCTTTATATACCCGTTTTCGGGCATTTGTTGATTTACATATATAGTTTATATTACTACCATATCATCCCTTATTTGTAAATAGTTTTGTCTTTATATATTTACATTAATTTTTAATTAATCCTTCATTTCTTCATCTTTCATTAGTTTTTGCGCACAATATGACCTATTTATTCATTCATTCGAAATTTGGAGAATGTTCATCAATTATTGAGTAAAACCTACCAATACACTTTTAAACGTACAACAACAAAACCGAACTACGAGGCAGTATATGCGTACAGTGAGGTTGTTTACCAGCCATATCCGTGGGTGTATGCCAATCACTTACTTTAAATTAAATATATATAGAATATGACGTCAGTGCATTTTGCAATCAAGTTGATTACTAGACGAGAATGGCGAGTCATTCTACGTTTTCGTGGCGAGCCTAACATACTGATGGTAAAGGGAACTTTCAAACAATTCTTGTTATCATGTACATTATCCACAATGTCTGTATATTATTTTGCTAGTTTTATCTAGTAAACAGAATTTTGTACGCTCCCATAGTGTTTCTTTTTCATGACGTCAGATAATTTTACGGGTAATAAACGCCAGCATAAAGGTATTCCGCATGATTTTGCCTTATCAGTCACTGCTTGATAAAGCAAACGTTATTAGGTCACCTCTTTATCAGACAAAAACGGTGCATATCTGCATGATAAACATTAATACATATTTCATGTTCGTTCATTTCCTTAGAGATTTAGTTGAAATAACTGACTACAAAACTGAGAAAATATTCAAAATAAAATTATGTTTTCATAAATTGATGCCCTCTAACATGTTTATGTTATACAATAATCACTTTAGTTATTCATTCTTACTATCAGTCATATATATATATATCAATACAAATCAATAATATTTCGTACCGCTAAAGTCCCATATGAATTAAAACACGTATATCTCGCTACTTTAAAGTCCCATATGAATTAATGTTGAGATGGTAGACGTGCACTTATTTCCTATGCACATTTGTTTTTTTTAAAACTGAAGCACTATAAGGTTAACTGTATTGAACATATGAATTTTGTGACGGTATATCGTTTATAGGTCGCATATTTTGTTTAAAGGTGACGCGTCAGCGGAACCGTTAAGCACGAGCTGTACGTCAACCAATCGGATTGCAGGATTTTCAGATATTGGGTGTGGATTGGGAGGAGGAGCATTGTTAAAGTGCATCAGATATAAACGTACCAATCTTGAAAACTCAGTCAATCCCTTTATTCCCCAGGTTCCCACCTTGTGTGAATATCGACGCATCGGTTCAAAATGTTGACATTTTGTTAGCCGGAAGGCTTATCTGTTGCTATATAAAAAGTATGGCCGTTAGCCACACGAGTTGATGCCAATTTGCGTAGCATGTTTGTTATTTACAATAGAGATGAACGTCACTTCTTTCATTTATATAAACATAGATAGGGTAACCGGCTAAATGACTTTGCATAGCTTTGGTGACAACATCGACTTTGAATGCAAATTCGTAGAGCAATCGGCTGAATGTCATTGCATAACTTTGATGAAAACTTTGATTTTGAATGCAAATTCGTTTGGAATCTAAGAGCGTCATGCTAGGATGAGTAACCAATATAGAAACTTCGTTACGTTCGAGTTATGCTTCGAAGAAGTGAACGCGATGTTTCGAATTATAAAAGTACATGTTGTCTCTCATTTCTTGTAAAACACAATATAGCACATTGTCAACGTTTGTGATAGTCAATCGGTCGGTCGTTTGCTCGGTCGAACGATCAATCAATTAATCAAGTACATACACTACCTGACATAGATAATACTTAATATGGCTTACCAAATCGTTTTAAAAGATCAATCTACTCTGCAATTCCTGTTTGACCTTTCATCACAAGCAGCAGGCTTTAGTGAAAGTTTAGGTAACGTGTACATTGCTCCATAACACACTACATGGGATACTCTGGCAATGAAATAAGCCTGCAGTCCATAACATTTCATACGCTCGAAACCATATCACTTTACAAAAAGTAAATATTTGTAAAAAAAGGTCTACTCTAATTGGATTGATAAGACATTGAGAAAAAATCATAACGTTTATCTGCTTTTGATTTCATCTCACTAAAAATAATAGAAAAAAAACTGTTCATAATTATTATTAATTATGACATACCCAAGGGTGGTGTTGTCATCAAATATATTTTGTTGAACCCATTGTCATCACTAATATAAATAAATTCAATTAAGTAGAGTATCTTTTTTGTGTCACCCGTACTACACAATCAGTAACTGTCTTATTTAAGATATTCTGGATTGTCTTTTATGTTTACTAAAATATATCATTGGTCCATATTTCTATTGGGAAAACAATTGCCTGTATATAAAAAACTATAATCAGTTTGTCCAAGTATACCGATTCATTCTAACATTGTCACTGTGAATATTATATCGCAAAGTAATCGTTACGGTACCCTATTGGCGTATGTCATCGTTCGTTATGATATGGCGTATGTCACCGTTCGTTATGATATTTAAACCCAATCCACAAATCACTCTGAAACACTCCTCCTACCAATCATAATCTTCTACAGACAATTTAGCGGTGGCCAACTAAATCTGAGTAGAAAGTCCCATCACTACCCCCACAAAAAATAAATAAATAGAAAAACAGTTTTTTAAATATCTAGAGGAAACTTTAAGCAGACGATACCTTTAGTGGAGGGTATTGCAATACTACAAAAAACATATACTTGATAATGTGTTGCAAAACATTTAAGAATACAACATTTCTAATTTAAAGCAAAATATCGCGATTTTTTCAAAGTGAATGAATACTTATACCATTCCTAAAAGGAACAAAATAATCACTGGTTTGTATTAATTGGTGTATTGCATACGCCTTTACAAGCTCCGTTTACTTTCATTGTAACGAGAACCATCAATATTCGTCCATATTGACGGGTGGTAAAATAATTGTACTGGAACTACTATTGTGCATACTCGTTACGGAGCAGTCCGCAGTTCATGTCATAAACAGTTTGTCATGGGATATAAACATTATTATATCATTTGTTTCACTGTCAAAAACTCCCACGATGTTACGACATTATGTTTAAAATAAATGTTTTTGATGAAAAGTGTAAGTTAAAATCTATTATTTTGTTTTAGTTATTCGATGTTGTATTAAAAATGCGTCTGCAATTACAAGTTTATTAGCTTTGTATTGGGATATATGCTCTCGTTCTTATTGTAAAAAAATACATGGACGAACTCGTGCATATATCCAAATACAAATCTAATAACCCATAACTACAGAGGAGTGATCGAGTGAACTCAGGATTTACGGTGTCAGACCAGTCAGGAAGTACCTCCGGGTCGTCGGGTGCTGAAATAGTTCCTTGAAAGAATCCAGAGTTTCTAGTTTGCCTGTGTTTCTCCCAAGATTAGTTTCTATTTCATTGTTAAATCTAACCTGAGGTTAAAGTAGTATGTAAAATGTGTTTAATACACAGAATAAAAGTGTATTTAAGCGAACGAATGTTGTGGAACTTGTGACTGATCTCCAAATATAGCCTATATTGCATTGTGTTCAATGGGCTGATTTTCACCGGTCAGATAC
The DNA here is from genome assembly GCA_037043455.1 of Cyrtodaria siliqua. Classification (NCBI taxonomy): domain Eukaryota; kingdom Metazoa; phylum Mollusca; class Bivalvia; order Adapedonta; family Hiatellidae; genus Cyrtodaria; species Cyrtodaria siliqua. The sequence goes on from JAWPHD010001972.1 coordinate 47,444, forward strand.
CTAGATGAACAAAATGCATTTTTCTTATTAATGGCCAAATCCAGTTGATTTTTCCTGTGAAAGCTTGCAGCTGAGTTAGAAAAAAAAAGTTGATGTGATTTTTTTGAATTTTACAACAGAACATGTGTTTTTTGCAACTGCAATAGAATGTGTGTGTTTTAGGGTAGAATTTGGGGGTCCTAGTAATTTTAGTGGCCATAAAGCACTTTAAGTAGGCTCTCAAGTGTCTTTAAGTGGATTAGTGGCAAAAGGTAATAAATCTGTCACAATTCCTACAATAAATGGCAATTTTATTATTTTAAGGAACCGTATGAGGCTAAAATCTGAAAATGTATCGGTACTGACATTTTGACATGAAGCGAATCTAGGAGGAGTCTTACTTTGTATCGAAAGCCTGAGAACCTGTAAATTGTGAACGCGATGATGGGTTTTACAATCTGAAATATACAGAAATTTGTGGAATTCAGCATTTATTTTAGTTTTTTGCTAAACATGGTGTAAATCCCACCCATTTTTCTTCATTAATTCAGATGAAATCACTATGCAATGGCATAAAATTGTAATTGAACACTTTAATTAGGTATTTTGTTGAGATAATGTTCAGTGGAGATAATGGTATAATCCACTGAAATATATACTATTCTGGTGTGTGATTTAGTTTGTCTTGCTGCTGCCCAAGGCTTGAATGTATTAGTTGCCTTTAAAACTGCTACAGGCATATGGGGTAGGCTTAGCTTTTGTGTCATTACTTCAATTTTGTCTCTTTTTTCTGGCATTTTATAGCCAAACTGTATATTTTATTGGACAGTGTGCATGTAAATGTGCTCCAAGGCAGCCTTATGGTCTATTTGTGCCTCAAAATTATTGGAATTTAGCAGAATGTCTGTTTCGTCATGAAAAATGAACAATTTCACGCATAAGTGATTTTGATATCTACACATATCTATACCAAACGGTTCATTTATTTTGGCATTTTTTTCTAGTTTTGTATAACGTGTCATAAAATCCTTGATTTCAATTAGACGAATGGTTCTTTGCATGCAGGAATGGAACCGAAAAAATAATAGGTCCTTGCAAAAGCATCTGATTTTCCATTCAGTCAACCTTATTGGTCAGTTAGATGTATTCGATAACAATGTTTGACAAATGTCGCGACTCATGTAGGTGTCAGACCAGTCAGGAAGTACTTCCGGGTCGTAGGGTGCTGAAATAGTTCCTTGAAAGAATCCAGATATTCTAGTTTGCATGTGTTTTTCCCAAGATTATTTTCTATTTCAGTGTTAAATCTAACCTGAGGTTAAAGTAGTATGTCTGTTGTCATGAATAGTAAGTAGTTTACTGTGTTTGTCAGGATTATTTCTTTGGAGAGTATTAGCACAGAGGTGTGGTTTTGGCAGATGTTTATTTCAAAATACGCATGGTGTGAATGAATGACGCGAAATGTGAAACACTGAATGGGACCGTTTGCTAGCTAAATGTGTTTAATACACAGAATAAAAGTGTATTTAAGCGAACGAATGTTGTGGAACTTGTGACTGATCTCCAAATATAGCCTATATTGCACTGTGTTCAATGGGCTGAATTTAACCGGTCTGACACCTTACGTCCCACCAACATAGGAGAAGTTATATGTTAATGGGACAAATGGTCTTATTAAAACCTCAGCATTATGGCACAGTAGGTCCGCACTGCACCGCACACCGATATACGTATGTAAATGTACATATGGATTCAAAATGACAATGAAAAGCACGAGAAATAACATAAAGAGTTGTAAAGACCATAGTTGACCTATTATGGTTGCGTTGCCCTTCATATAAAGACCTACTGCCTATTACCGCTTTTTTGTTACTACATGACATTTTTGAAGAAATCCTACACATCCTACACAAGTTTTACATCTATTTTATTATATTCCATTCGAAACACTGCCTGTGTATTTGACCATGCATGCACATAGAGCAATGTTCATGTGCGTTTTTGTATGAGTTAATAGATCGCTGCGGAGGAATGTTTTAACAATGTTAGTAATTGATGTGCTGAATCTATTCAAGAACGCAGAGAATTGCCTATTTGTGAATTTGACTGTTTTCCATTTTCCTTGATTGTTGGAGTTAATATCACGTTTTTGGTACTTGTGGCATGACTGTTTCTCATTGTTAGTAATTAATCTATGAGATATATATCTAAATCAACAATAATTAGAGCATTTTGTCATGTCGCAGATCCTTGTGCTCCTGTGCCGTCTATCTAGTGATGAAACTTCACGCAATGCAAGAATGCGACACTGATTTAAAACGAAATCGTGTATTCCGTGTTGCAATGTAGTTCTGGCTGTTTTGAATACCACAATACCATGTCAAGGCAAGAGTAGGTAAGTTGGAATTGATGCTTTCCTGCGTGTGGTGACTAACATGATATCACTTGTTTATGGTTAACACCGAATATTGCTCAGTATGCGTATATTTAACTTAACATGCAACTTGCTGATTGCCATGTTATTAATGTGAGATAAAATCATGTTGGTATTCTATTCATCTTTCAGCAACGAGTACATGTATTATATATAATTATGTATGAACCATGTAAACAATTAACTGTTTATCAGAAATCATTATTCTAAGACAATAATATTCATTGAAATTTAGCCGCAATATCGAACCTTTTTGAAACATATGCCTGTTTTTACACAGTATATGTTTTCTCTGTTTACGCGTACCACATCATGTTACAGAAGTGTTAAAATAAAATACTTGGTGATAGGAAGTGTGTTCTATGATTACGCATGCGGACCTATACCACTAGTATTGTTTTTTACATAGGCCTGTTAATTAATACTTTCACGGAAATATCAAGTCCTAATTTATACTGGCCATATAACGCACACAATGTAGTATCAGGTTCATAGCAACACACAAACGGGACTTAGATGATGCGTTGACCTGTTTTATCCCCCTAAACAAATAGCCAAACTGAAAATAAACACCTTCTTTCTGAATTATGAGGTCAAACTGTTAAACGTACACTTCAAACAGTGCTTGACAAAAAAAGTAGTACAGCATGTCCATCTTACCTTTAGTTTTGATGCGGTTTTCACTAGAAGCAATTTATATGTTTCAGAAATATACGAAAACATTCAATACTTATTTACAATAACCAGACCTTAGTCTTTCACGACTCCTATGCTTCACAGTAACTAACTCAATATTTTACCTAGGACAACTTCCGAGTACCACCAGACTGACCCCGTGGTACCCGGAATAGCTCTTATATCACATGGATGTATACAAGAGTGTATTCACATCCCCGGCGATACAATAAGAGACATTCTACATAGTGCGTGTTTTCTGTGTTTACGAGTACCAACCCAATCTATAGAGCTGTGAAATATCATCATTGACGATACGACGCAGTATTTAGTATGCATTTTCTCTGTTTGCGTTTGCCGCATCATGCTACGGAACTGTAAAATAACACCACATGAGACACAGTATGTAATACGTGTTTTAGTAAGTGTTTTCTAAAGTTTACGTGCATCACGACATGTTTAAAACACTCGATGATAAAAGACGCAGTACATGGCACGTGATTGTCTATGTGTATATGGACCTCATTATGCGATAGAACTGCGGTAATAATATCCTTGGTGATAACAGACGCAGTAAAAAAGGGAAATTTACTTTTACAACAAAAAATATACAGTAATACAGGACTTCGAAACATTACGTCTGTATAGAAAAAAGGCTAACTGTATTTAACAGAATACTTATTTCGCAATGTCCCTTTATCCCTATAAATGTTATATAAATAAAGATTGCGTTGGTAATTAAACTGTACTAAACTTGCTCAATTGTTACGACAAGAACAGGAGACAGTTGTATGGTCGTGTTATATGCTTGCTTTATGCTAATTTTAGGGACGCCATTTGTTATTTTTACTGGTCATTTGGGATCAACGAGCCCAATATATGTGGCTTTGAAGTAGAATACCGCTTAAACCGGTGTTTGTGAGCGTTAGGGATGTTGCTTCCTACATTACCTCTCTTGAATAAAAAAACCCGAGTCTGCTACTTTAATCTCTTGTGAATGTTGCATGCAATGGACCTCCATGATCAGTTTTTATTCACCTTTTCTATTTCCTTAGATATGGTTATGAACAGTTCCCCTCCCCAATATGGTATTTTCGGTGCACTGGAAAGTAATTGCTTGAAGCTATATAACCTATACTTTACATGGTATTAACTCGTTAATAACATACTATAAGTGATAGAGTATGATCTCATTGAGCTGGTTGATATTTGTTTTTAACATGTCCATTTCAGCTGTCTGCCATACTTTAAGTTCCGATAACTGAATGAGTACACCATTTATTCTGACAGGTGTTGTTTTCAGCTAAACGATTTACACCTGTTTAAACTGTGATAAAATATGGTTATACACCACCCAGGTACACGTGCGACATAATGGACTAAATATTAATAAAGATGCGTTTAAATATGTCAAATTATTGTTCAGCGTTATAAATGTTGCTACATATACAACGTCGTGTGTTCGAGTCACGAGCGAATCTCTCTCTAGTGACACGAACACACGACTTTTAGATTTAGCTCATAGCTACTGTGACTGTTTGAGAACACCGTATATTAGGTATCTTTATCTATAATGAAAACATAACATAATTGAACACACCTCAAGTTGTATCAGAAAAAGGACCGTCATGGCGCACGTGTACATTAAGCGGAGGAAATCAGGATTTCTTTCAAAACCAAAAGCACCAGATGAGTCATAAACCAGCAATAGAAATTAAGCTGATCATGATAAGGTTGGGAGTTAGAATTGTGATAAGTGTATGCGTTTAAGAAATAGCCTTCACAACTGCAGCTGCAACATTGATTTGCCTAGTAACAATGTAAATACAGTTCTACAGGTAAAGAGACAAAGAATTGTCACATTTGCTGTACTTATCATCCGATTTTGATAAATATTTTACCAATTTCCAAGGCATTCAGAACTCACGATAATAAAGCTGTTTGAATACATGCCTTACACTACATGTAATATTCATTTTACCGGTTATACATCAATGAACTCAATATGTTCATTTTAAATTAACGTGTGTTAAGGTTACATATATGTTATGTATGCTTATGTTTACAACTGAAATCTTAAATTTCTTGTTTTGTATGTTTATCTGACTTAAAATTTATCTGTTAAAACCATGCAATAAGTACGACGTTATGAACACAACTATAAATTGTCGGCCTTCATATTTTTTATATTAAGGAACCAAGCTATATAATGCACGACGACCTCAAAAATGTCAGCGAATGCATTAGTTATATTATATGTCTCACAAAACAGTAACAACGCTCTGATAATGTAAAAGGACCTCTCTGGACCACTGTATATCTTCCCGAAAGTTCTTAAAAATGTTTTCTTCCTGAAAAGTTATGTCTGTTACTCGAAATATCCCGCAAAATACACGGGGTTGACCAATTTGCTTTTTTTTAATTATCCATTGTTGTGAAAAGAACTGTTGAATTTTCCATTTCACTTTCTTTTCAAATGTATCACTACCCAGTAGTTGATTTTCAGATCTGGCCTCAAAAACATCGAGGCATATCCAAACCTGTATGAAATCATGAACATTCCCAACTTTGTCACCTGGAACAAAACAAAGAGAAGTTATTTGCACATTTTATGAAATAAAAAATAACCAAATAACACAGTTCTTGTTTAAAGCGAAGACTGTTTCTACCATTTCGGGCAAGGGAGAGAACTGTTTAGTGAGACTTGTAGTGTTTACCAGTTTCTTCAAACAAGGCAACACTACTAACCAAGCTACGAAGTTGAAGCCAGCCTTCGGGGAGTCAGCAATAAATGAACCGAGCTGTATAGCACAAGATGGTATTTGTTAAGAAAGTCAACAATGTGGGTCAGAACAGTTTGAATTTACAGTTTATTATAACTTTTATATAATGAATTATCAGAGTATAAGGAAACGTAACACCATGTCCTTCATAATAATATAAAATATATTGAAAATGTATAGTAACCTTTAGTTATAAACAAACGCTATGCTTCTTTTGATATCGTTCACACTTGACAGATCCTTCTAAAGAACGAAGAGTTCAAATAGATAAACTGCGGATCATGAATAAAATATTCCAAAATCAGATAAAAAAACAAAAATCATTGCCTTCTATTATGTATTGATCTAAAACTAAATAACAAGTAGATAACAATTGACTTGGCATACCCTATTTTAAGAAAGCACTAATATATATTTGAATCGCATATTATTTGAAGAACAGAGTTATTTTGATGTGTTTTTTGATGATTTATTAGACTATTATTACATAAATTTTACAATAATACACAACGCGAATTTCTGGAATTCTATACCAGTCCTATAGAAAACGATACCCGTAATGTTGACGAACAAACAAACCCATTCTATATGTAGCCGTTTAATGTTAAAATGCTATGAATTAGTTGCATTGACAGAATGAGGTTGTTGCTTGCGAAATAGCTTAATGCAAACATCAGTTTAATTGTGATAATTATCTCTATAGGCAAAATTTTAGTACGTACTATTACTAGTACTTTTATGATCTTCGAGCCGGATCATTGTGGCTGAAAAGTAGAATACCACTTAAGCCGTTGACACGAGACATGACAGGTTTTGCACGTCATTACGTGGTCCGAGTATTAACTTTCATACCCCATCATACCCCTTCTGCAAGAAGCGAAAACCGGGTTGGCTGGGGTATGAAATGCAAACTTAATTTCGGCTTAAAATATTTGCATATTGTAAAGTTTAAACATTGAATAGGCGTTATCTTCTTTTTTCAGTGAAATATGTTTTAAACATTTTTTATTTTTGAAATATCCGTTATGTAATCCAGCTAATGTCTGCTTTCCCCATTGCGTAATAGAATTAAGGCGGAACCACGTAATATTACCTATTTCGAAAACATGCTCAATACAATCGAGTAGACAACACAAACATAAACGGGTTAACTCTTGGGGTTTTCAAAACAGATTGTTGCGGCGGATTTAAACTAGGTTCTAGGACTCCATACATTTACTCCAAGGCTATTGCAATCAATCGTTAAACCACTAATTCTCCGGCTAGTATACTTAATAGACAATATAAGTATAAGAAAGAGATAACCATGTAATATATATGAGTATAAACCAATGAACCAATAAACACCTAGACATTGTTCAATAATCCCGGATAAAGTGGACTGGTAAAACAGAAATAGATATACAAGTTGAACAGAACATGTAGCATTCAAGGACCACAGTCAACTTAAAACACACAGGCAAAAACAAACTTAGATGAATAAAAGGCAAGATATAACAGCACACATATAAAATACAATAGGGCTTCCACTTTGGAACGGTCAGTAGCAAAAAAGCCGCTGTGGGTGTTTAGCACAGTTAAGTGAAATACACACAGTGATTGCAATCCGCACATTAATTATATTTATTATAGTACTGATGATTAGAATGTTTAGATGTGTGTGCATGTATACGGGATATTGTAAATTGGAGTTTGACAAATGAAAGCAGAAGAAATATAGGGTCCTATAGAAACCACAGCATCCAAACGCAATGGCATCGTAAGTCTGCACGGTACAACACACATGAAACAATATTTAAGTAATCACACAATGAAAAAGACAACATACAACAGAAAGGGTGGTGAAGGCGGTTTTTTATTTACACTGTCCCGTTTTATTTGGTTGACTGTAGGGTAAGTGTAAGATTTAGTGCACCCTAGAACCTGGTTTAAACATCCAGCGACCTTTTTTACCACTGAGCGTTCAAAGGGGTAGCCCTATTGTCAACCCTTTTGTGTTTGTGATGTATTATTTGGCCTTTTATTCATCTTTAAATGTGTTCTTTGTTTCTGTGTTTGTGGTTGACTGTCGTCCTTGAATGCTGCTTTTCCTGTTCGATTTTTATATTTATATTTACCGACTCGGAAGTGTCAGTAGCCAATAAGGCCTACAGGTTAGCTTAAATCCATTGTATGTGTTCACACTCCTCGCTATTAGACGACAAGCAATACCGCATGCATTCGTATGATTAAACAAAGACAGTTTTGCTTAGTTGTTTTTCCATATTCAAAATAGTTGTATGCGTACGTTTTGCTTCATTGTCTTTAAAAGCCATTACCGCCCTGCTTTTAATTAAGATTTGCCATCGAAGCAATTGTGCCTGGAATCTATTTTATGTTTTCAATTTTAGTAAGTGCACGTGCTATCACAGGACAAATATCTCTTAGTAACCGTTTTTAGAAAAAGAAAACACTATAACAATGATTTACAGACGTGCAAGTTGTCGTTGGTTGTTGCAATTCTCGGAAATAAAGGATAAATTCTGAAATCAATACCGGTTGTGTGCAGCAGATTGTAATCTGTCAGACATCGTAATCGTTTCATGCAATATCCACACACATGACAACATACATTAGTATTTATTGTATAACTACGAGTAAAATCAATTCAATATAGAAACATTTTAAAATATATTTAAACTGCTATTTGTAATCATGATGAATGTATCTGAAGAGCACAATATACAGCCGCAGTGGGGCATAATGTCTTTTAAGACATATCGGTAATTTTCAATGAAAATAAAGTATAATAAAGCTCCTTTGTTTCAAATATTATGGCCAAACGTGTGTATTCTTCAAAAGTTTACATAAATTGAATAACTGGAAAGTTATTTAATGTCATTAACGCATTAAAGGATATTTATAGCCGCATCATAGATACGGGACTGTTACATTGGAATATGACCTGATTTTAGTAGCACGTCGATTCCTATGTTTTTAATGGGCTCAGAGGCTATACTTCGATTCACGGGCCAATCTAGTTTACGTTCCCATCCGACGGACGATGCTATTGGACAGAACACACCCACAAAACTCAGTGGCTCCGGTGAGGCTTGGACCCGGGCCCACTGGAACCTATATTCACTGTGTTATCCACTGGGCCACGCCACTAAGCTTACAATAAAAAGTGTACATTTCAAGGTGTTTAAGTCTGATTTATTTGAAATAGTATGCAACGCTCCAATTGCCTCTTTTTATTTAGACTACAGTCACATTCTGTCTTGAGCCCTGTAGTCACCACTTTTTAAGTCGTGTATTGCCTTAGGGTTGGTGCACCCTAGAACCTGGTTTAAATCCCTAGCGGCCGTTCCAATGCTGTAGCCCTATTGTCATCGCTTTTGTGTTTGTTATGTCTATTTGGCCTTTTATTCATCTTTAAATTAGTTCTTTGTTTCTGTGTGTGTTTTTGGTTGACTGTGTCCTTGAATGCTGCTTTTCCTGATCGAATTTTATATCTATATTTACTTGAATCTATAATTTAATCATAAATTTGTTTTAATTGTTCATACATTTCGGACCTATTTTGAGTGGATGCTGTGTACATACATACATACATACATACATACATACATACATACATACATACATATATACATACATGCATACATACATACACAAATACAAACATACATATACCCATACACACATACATTTATACATAAAAATAACAAATAAACAAATCTAGAATAACTTTCGCAAAACAACCTTATAAAGGAGACAACACGTTATCATAATATAATCAGTTGCAAAAGAAAGTGTACACTTTGAAAATGGTACTTTACACCCTATCCTCTTTATCAAGCGACATTCCATCAATGATTCAACCTATTGAAAAACAGATGAAACATGATATTGGCAATGGAATGATAAACACTTTGGTACCAAACAGGCATATTCATTTTGGAACCAATATGAGCATTGTTCATTGCATAAACAAACAATCTTCAAAAGCCATGGTCATCATGAAAATGCTTCGAATAATTGTCTTGCAAGGACTAACTCACAATTTCCAATTTGCCGCTAAGCATATCCCTTTAAAACAAAATAAAATGTGTGACCTTTTATCACGTTTTCAGATAACAGAGGCAAAGAAACACGCAACGTATCTAAGCGAAGACCCCGTGACAGTGCCACTGCACTTAACACCAGAGAGAGTACTTCTCTAATACACAAAATGAAAAATTCCTCACTAGCATTTTCGACCAGGAAGGCTTACAACAGATATATTAAACGCTTCGAGGGGTTTTGCAATCAACAAAACCCACCGAAGACAGTTTGCCCTGCGTCGGTCTCTACAATTCTGCTTTTTATTGCCTCTCTGTTCAACATGTCTTTTTCAACATCAACTATTTGCAGTCATTTATCTGCAATTGCTTTCATGCTCAAACTAGCAAACAAACCAGACACTACACGGGATTTCTTAGTTCAAAGAATGATAATGGGTTGCAAAAAAGGATCAAGATCAGTAGACTCAAGATTACCTATCCTCCTACCTGACCTTCGCAAATTGGTTAAAGCATGTACACACATTTTCTACATATATGACTGCATTATGAACCAGGCTATTTTCCCTACCGCTTTCCATGGATTTTTTCGATTAGGTGTACTACGTCCTTCCCGCTATGCATTATCAAACAAAGTCGTACAGTATTCAAATTACAAAAAGTGGCGCATGCATAACTTTACATCATTTCAAAACTAAAAGTAACCCGAATCCTGTTCAAATCTTTATTTCAAGTTCAAATAGCAAGTACTGCCCTGTTAAACACCTCAAACAGTACATGAGCATAAGAGGGAAACAAGCCGGGCCACTATTTGTCCGTAGCAACAACACACCCCTGCTTAGAGCCTCGTTTTCAAATAAGTTTTGCAAAATACTCGCGTTTTCAAAAATGTCAACAAAGTCCTATAAACCTCATAGTTTCCGAATTGGCCTTTTATTCATCTTTAAATTAAGCCATTATGTCGGGAATATCAGAAACAAAGATCATGGCAATGGGACGATGGAAGTCTACCGCATACAGGAAATACATTAGAAACCCCTCATCTCATTAACACATTTACTATGAGAGCCGTACACTTGCATATACAATTGGAAATCCAACTGGGGTTCTTTTTCACCACTAACAAGTGGTACTGACAAATTATGGGACATGGTGTGTGCTGGAGGAACATAGGGTATGTTCCTCTCATATACATCATGTACATACTTACTTTGTCCTTTTAAGCAGCATTAATGTTGTTGCTACATTTGTATCTATGCGAGGACAAATGGAGGGAACATGGGGTATGTTCTTCTTCGATACGTCCTTTCTTTCTTCGGTTCACTTACTATTGAACAGACAAATTATTGGGCATGGTGTGTGCAGGGGAACATTGGGTATGTTTCTCTCATATACATGACGTATATAATTATTTACTCGTCTCTTTATCGTATGTACATACTTACTTCGTACTTGTTTTGTTTTTTGTAATTTTTTAAGAGTTGTAGGCAACATTGAAGTTGATATTATATAGCGATGTAAATATGCGACGACTACTAGCGGAACATGGAGTATGTTCCCCTTAGATACTTCTTATGTTTTAGTTTCAATAAGATGCTGTTTTGCCATACTACTTTATTCGTTTTGGATGCTATTTTGCCTTCAAACTGTGGCATTGTTATGTTAAACTCTCTAAATTCTAAAGCAACACACTTTTAGTACGTAGTACTATATAATTTTTTACGCACTGCTTCTTTTTGTCAACTGTGCATATCACATTCAAGTATCACTATTGCGTTTCTGACAATTTAATCACTACGATTAATAGTTTTGGTTGTTCAACTTGTTTCAAATTACATTGTATACACATCCGGATGGGCAGTTACTACCGGTTTGGGTAGTTTGTGTGTTTGGAATCAGATTAGAATGGAAATGCTAAAGAAAGTCAGTGGGGTAGAAGAAGCCTTTCTGGTCTGAGCGTAGATTCTTCCTACCTCCCCTCCTATGCAAAATAAAAAAGAAAGAAATAATAACGCTAGGTTTCAATTAGGGTTGGGGCAGCTGGCTCGCAGATTTTCTGGCTTTCTGAAGTTTTCCCTGTTAATCACGATTCTAATCCCAAAGGATTGTGGATGTTTTTGATGAGTATTTGCATGAAATGTACAATTTGTGATCATTTACTGCCTCTCAGTTTCCTTAGAAATGGATTGTTACTTATTACGGATTATTAGGCATTATTCTCCTTGTATTCACTGCATCTGGTTTATTGTTTAATTTAGTTTATAACATGTTTAGTAATTTTGTTTTATATAATGACATCACATAGTCCAAGAACAATTTAGCAAATGTGATCTAGCTATGAATATTGTCATATCACCTTAGGAGCAATTGTACAGGCACGTACGATATTTCCCTTACAAGTGCAGGTTCCCTTTGGTTGGACATTATGTGTGTATTTATGTTCATCCAACTTATTGTCAATACCGTTTATAAAGTTGTATAACTTTGATATATGAGTTACACTTTCAATTCAAAGTAAAATAAATTTCGTCTGACTTTTCCAAGTCAGACAAGTACAAAACTATACTATAGTTCTTCGTGCCTTGCTTTCCACATTGACAATAATGAACTCAGGTTACCTGCACTTTGTACGGCCGAAAACGAAACATAAAATAGGGTTTTCTGTTGCAATAAGGAAAACGGATTTATGTTTAGACAGAGAGCCGGAGCGTTTGGTACTCTCAGTACTCTGACAAGGCTAAGCAGACGATCTGTTTGTGAAGCTGGCCAATTAGCAATTCGGGGACCAATATCCCTTGTCATGGATATCCCTCTGTGGAGGTATTGAAGACAGACGCCATTTTCTGCGGGAGAGTTAGGTCTGTCAACCGTTTTTCTCTAACCTCCCAACCACCCACCTTCATAGTGTGCGTCTGTCGCTGCTTGCAAAAGCGGACCTATAAATACCTTCTGATACCTCAACGCCTTGTTTCTCTGTCTGCAAACATCCTTGAAATGTATTTCATTTTTCTTACCTAGCCATTTAATTGAATCTTATGCTAGCCATGTATGTGTAATTATGTTCATCATTATGTGTGTATTTATGTTCATCCAACTTATTGTCAATACCGTTTATAAAGTTGTATAACTTTGATATATGAGTTACACTTTCAATTCAAAGTAAAATAAATTTCGTCTGACTTTTCCATCAGTCAGTTTTGTAAGTGCTTCTATTTGTTTTGGATGTTTTGTGTTGCTATTCTTGGGAACTGCATGACTACGAAATGTTTATGTAAGTTTCTATTGTACCAAAATGTACAAAGTCGAACAGGAAATGCAGCTTTCACAGAACACAGTAAACCCCAAAACACGCAAAACGACAAACATGAATGGCAAAGTTAATAAGGAATAAAAGCATGTGACGTCACAAACACAAAACGGGTTGACAATAGGGCTACTGCCTTGGAACGGTCAGTGGCAAAAAAGACCACTTTGGGTTTGAACCAGGTTCTAGGGTGCACCAAACCTCACACTTACCCTAATGTTGTCATCCCAGTAAAACGGGACAGTATAAAGAAAGAAATCCCCGTCATGAAATATTCTTTAATCAACAAAGTAGCATTAATAGGCATAACAGTAAAACACGAAGATGCTCATTTATACATACAAAAAACAATTCACTAGCAAGAGGAAAAAATAGTGACATGGACCGTACCCCACCCATTTATTGTTTCGAAAAAAAAAAATCAAGTATGTATGTCTTAATTTTCACCTTTTTTAGAACTTGTATATGACAAGGTCCTATGTCATTTCGTTCAAAACAAGTAAAATAAATATATAGGTCATCGACTTATATAGATTTTTATTAAAATTTCTTTAAATTACACACCTTTTTAAGTTATTTTGACATTTTCATTGTAAAATACTGTACACACACTTTTGGCATAGGGATCGAATATAACATTAGCTCAGTATCTATTTCTATATATGTATTCCACTAGTGAAACACAAAAATCTCTTTCTTTTCAAAAGATAAATTCTACTCAGAGCTTTCCATTCCCCCTATTTTGTTGACAACAAAAAATAATCGTTACTGACGGAAATAATATGGCAAAAAAGCTTACAATTTGATTTGTTACCGTCTTAATACTGCATTATATCCATATCTTTTGGAATGCAAAACAATGAAAAAATTATGTTGTCAAAGAAAACTATGATTTAAAAAATAAAATTCTTAGACTTGAAGATGTCAAAACTTGCCTAGCTAACATCCTTAAATATAAACTAGTTGTAGGAACAATAAATTACGGAGTATAATACTTTATTATCGGAATAGAACATAATTCCAAACTGTGAAGTCGATCTTTATATTGTCCAATGAGTACAATGCACGATTAAAAGTGCATTACCCTTAACAATAATAGTATTCATGAATCTAAAATAGTATTAAGAGCACGAATGTATCATGACCGTGAAGTTGCTGCTCGTGAATGTATCTTCCTTCCTGAGTCTTCTTAAGGACATATTTCCCATCATTGTAAAAGCATGGGAATCTTGTGTATTTACTGACTGCATGCTCCATGACCCATCAACTCAAGTATATAAATTGAGGCCCTCTTGTAGTTTTTTCTTTGTGTTACATAGCTATATTAGACATTGTCTTGGGTAAGAAAAGCTAAACACAACTGTGTAATTTACAGTTACCTATAGAAATTCTCTCCCCCACAACTCCCCTCAAATACAATAGGCTCGAAATATGTCCTTAAAATGTATTCATTCGACATGTTCAGCCTGTGTTACGATGCAATAAGTTTGCATGTAAATCCGCTGCAGATAGGAATTTCAATCGGATGTTGAACTATGTTGATCAGAACCGAGGCTCTTTATGGGAACGAGGTTTTAACCTTTCCTTATTTGAAAGAATACGATTTATGGATTCCCAGATGGCCAGATGTCAGCAGATTGTACCTGGGTGGGGTATCGTGTCATATGTCTACGGCGTGTTACACTGTGTATGCTAGTGGAGATCACTGCTATAAGGAGACATCGTCGTTATATTACATACATATTGTTAAACGCGACGTTAAACACCACACATACAAACATACTCACTAACATGTATGTACACACGCAACACTATTCTACTAATAGAATTTCAATGGGGATGACTTTGACACACTCAATGTATGTGTTTTCTTTTTTTAAAAAGAGTGCGATAATGGACCTTTGGAAACGGCCGAGCACGACACATACGAAATATTGCAGTCTGTTTAGGAGAAACCACATATAGTAATTGATGAGATTGAGTGAATTGTAAAATTCATCGGATATGATTTTACAATTAAATGGCCTGCAATGCGCAGACCCCGGCAATCTATTTGGGTAATATAACAAACAACTACTATATTCTTTACCGAAAGGGTCATAACTCAGAGTAAATACATATCTCAATGCCATAGGGATCCGTTTTACATGTATATCAATTAATGTTGATAAATGTGAATTTTTATGTTGCTATTAGCTGTATGAGTATGTTAATAATATGATGTTATTAATTAAGTGGTTTCATATTGGCCCAGTTATTGGTCCAAGGACTGTCATATTGGCCCAAGGCATTAATTAATGACAATTTTATTAATTAACAGCCACTACGGTATAATTTGTTTTAATCAAATTATTTTGGAATACTTTGCGTTTATTTATAGTAGCGTTAATTACATTTATATGCCAAAAAGCGAGCGCGAATGACGTTACTTAATGTGAATGACGTCACTTAAATCTGAGCGCGAATGACTTGACTTAACGCGAATGACGTCACTTAAATCTCGTATTGGCGAGTTTTTTCATATTGGCCTTGTTTTTTTCATATTGGCCGACTTCCGGTTCATATTGGCCGAGTTTGCGTCGTATTGTGTGTAGAGTTTCTAGTAAAACAAGGCTAATATAGTTAAGTTAATTAATAATGTGCGTTATAGATGAATGTGTGTGTATGTTTATTTCAAATTGTTAAATGTTTGAGAAAATCCTTACTTCTTTTAGATTATTCGGCATCTCAACTATACTATTATGTCTTATTACATCTTTAAGTTATATGTACTTTTAACAGATTTACATAGTTGTTTAACAGTTGTATGTATTGATATAAACACGATTCATACATGTGATCATATAAATAATTATTACGTTTCTACGAATAACTCGTGTTATATTTACTGGTCACTTTGGACTAGCGAGCCCAATATAGGTGGCTTTGAAGTAGAATACCGTTTAAGCCGGTTCTAGGGGACGTGATAGTTATTGGTTTTGTCACATTACCTCTCACCATGCTCACTAACAGACTCAAATAAAACCAAGTCTAGTACATTATTCTCTTAGATATATTTGTTGCTAGAAACAGATCACCCTTATCAGTATTTATCGCGGTGGCATGTTGCAGATGTTGTATATTTGTTACAGTGACCATATCATGTAACAGTGACCATATCATGCAGCATCTTACTTCCAGAGAGTCGTTACTAATGTCATGCAAGTGAGAAGATTAGACAAAATAAAGATATTGTACGGGAAACTGGTATTATTTTAACTTAGATCTTGAATCGTGATTGACATATCCTGTATTACACCCTCTAGTCTTGATAGAAAATATTCTGAATAAAAATGTTAAGCTCGAGTGATATAGATTAAACATATGACCATTGATATAATGGTTTGAAGATATTAGAAATGCTAGGTAAGGATTTGATTTTCAAAACAATGTGTTACTTAATTATGTGTTAAGGGAAGTATTAGAATGACCTCCCACATACTAAATACAACTTATTTCATTATGCAAATGTATTGCTTTGAACACATTTAATGTAATTACAGGCGATTGTTTTTTCTCAAACAAAAACGTTCCAAATTTCTTAATTTTAAAATTACGTCCCTTTTCATTGATATGAAAAAGATATTCGATAACCTATACAATATAGATATAGAAATCGAACAGGAAAAGCCGCATTGAAGGACGACAGTCAACCACAAACACACATAGAAACAAAGAACAAATTTATAGATGAATAAAATGCCTAATAAGACATCACAAATATTGACAAAAGGGCTACTGTCTTAGAAAGGTCAGTGGCAAAACAGGCCGCTAGAGGTTTAAACCAGGTTCTAGGGTGCACCAAACCTCACACTTATCCTACTGTCAACCCAATAAAACTGGACAGTGTAAATAAAGAAATCCCCGACATGAACAATTCTCTAACAACAAGGCAGCATTAATATGAAATATAAGTAAAACAAAGATGCTGGTGTATATATATATACAAATACAAAATAGCCTAGAAAGGCACAAAGAAGGTACTCAATGACTTGGCAGAAGCCAGAGCATCAATAGAATAAACCATTGTGGGTCCGACAAGTCATATTTGATTATATTTTTTCATCGACTGTTTCCATATGACTTTGTAGCATCTTTATTTGTCATATCTACGCCACTTTATCATTGACCACGAACATGCAATAAATACTGACAAGTGGATCCCTTGCAAACAAGAAACACAAACAAGAGATAAAAGTAACAGACTCGGTCTGTTCATGAGGGGTAATGTGAAAATGAACAGCTCTCACGCCTCCTGGCACAGGCTTAAGCGATATTCTACTTTCAAGCCACAACTAGTTGGTTTGATGATCCCAAAGGTCCTGGACCTGTAAGTAAAAACACTACTGATTTGTAGTCGGAGCGATTTTTTACGGCCGCCACACGGCACGAAACAAACGCTAGTGTTAATAAATACTGAAATGTGGATCCCATGGAAGCAATAAACACAAACAAGAGATACAAGGAACAGACTCGGTTTTATTGATGTGATACTTTCAAGCCACACATATTGGGTTTGATGATCCATTAGGACCAGTAATAACACAAGGCTTTGTATCTCGCATATGGAAATGACATGCACGTTATGTGCTAAATGTTTTTTGGTCAGTCTACGTAGGTGTATGCACGGCAAGCCGGTAAGCAGTTTAATTTTGAAAACGAACATCTTCGATTTAAATGCTACATATTTTCAGTGAAATTAAACATAATTAAGCATTTCAGCGTTTGAAAACTGCTTCATCCGCGAATGCAACAGTGAGTCGTAAAGTCGTAAAGCTACGATTCGGGGAATATAGTAAAAGCGAAAAGCAACATTGCTTAATTATGTTTAATTCTACAATAAAATATATATATAGTTAGATTGTAGATGTTCGTTTTTCAAAAGCAAATTGCTTACTGACTCAGTTATCCCATGCATACATATCGGTGTTCTCTCAGGGTATATCAAACACAATTAAAACAGCGAAGTTGAAATAATACCAGTTTCCCGTACTTTGCCTTGTCTTATTAAGTGCATGAATTGTATGTAGCTCGTAACAGATACTCCGGTTGTATGCTGATACACGGTATGGTCGCTGTTGACGTAGTAGTAAATTATTATTTATTTTTAACGTGTTATTGTTAAAAACGTTAAAATGTGTTAGAAGCACATCTAAGATATGGTACATAAGATACTCAATGTATGCTGTGTTCTAACAGACAACCTTCTTTAACTTCCTTCAGGTGAACGACAGCGCAAAATCGGGGCATCAGTGTTCCCTGGACACTATACATATTATGGAAGAACTTATTATCATCAAGTACATTTTCTAACAATGAGACAAATCTGGTCGTGCGACAATCACAGCACCAACATGCAATGGCACCGTATATCTGTAGAGAACAATAAATATACCACGAAAATGACAGTACACAACACAGATAGAAGTGAATACATGGTTGTCGACTTGGAACGGTCTTTAAGCAATTTAGCATTATCTCTGTATCCCTAGGTGTACGCTTTTGTAATATAGTGTGATTTATTTTCCTAAATTTTGTTTAAAACACTATTTTTACTAATTCACAAACAATAATAATAATAATAATAATAAAACAAAAGAAAATCTCATTTATGCTATGATTTCAGTTATAATAAAAACATCTGTTTACTTCCGGAGTACATTCCGGGTTTTGGAAGATTAATCGCTTACAACTGTGGTAGAAAATATATTATCTGCGATACAGCATTACGGCATAAGAAATGCGACTATCCACAAGATAAATTAGATATGATATATGCATGGTTTAATGACAAATGCCAACGTATTTAGATGGAATATGTGTTTTACGTACAAAGGAAATTATCAAATCCTAAATTGAAATGTGATAATTTGTTTTATTTTTTGTTTATTTTTTTGTTATTGCTATTATAATCAAAGTTTATGGTTAGCTATTAACTGATATTGCGTTGTTAAAAGAAAAGTGGTACAATGCAGTCGCGCATTTATGCTCACGTAGGTCTACGCGTTTATGTATGACCAAACAACTGTTTAATGGTCACGCAATTTAATGGGACACTCCGCAATCTTGATTGTTTTAAAACACGCGGTATCGCGTTAGTTTTTCTATATATACATTTCACCTTTACAAAGTGACCGAGTATTAATATAAGATGATTATGCAGTGAACTGTCTAATACGGATTTTCATTTTACAAGTGAGTGTAGTATAGGATCATTTGGCCAAACAAACTCATTTCTAGTTGCTTTTATTTTTTAAATTATTTACACACATAGTGTGATACAGCTGATTTTTTATTTAAGATTAAATACAATGGCAGTTGCATGGGTGCAACATTTTTAAATAACCACCAGAACGTGAAGTTAGTCTAACATTACCAAAAAATGTGATTGCATCCAGCATAAAGTAATATATCAAGTATTTCTAAGTGAAAACTAAGTATTAACAAATTAATGACAAACACATTGCTAGGGCTCTGCTATATATGCGCAAGCGCATCCGTGTTCGAGTGTTTAACGACGTTGCGTTATAAATATTCTCGCATCTCACCGCTGTGGTTCGAATCCCTCTGGGAGCTCAACTTGTGAGTGAGAAAGTGTGGATCCTTACGGATGACGGGAGGTATACAGTACTGGTTAAACCGAGGAATAAGTAGGAGGTCTGCCTACATCACAAAAAATCAACCGATATATATGGCTTACCATGTGTTAAAAAATACGTAAAATCAACAGTTAAAATAAAACGGTTACGTGTTTGCAGCTGTGCTCATATCATCTATTCAAAAGTACAGATAGTTAAGCAAATGTAAATAATGGTGCTGCAATTTATATTCCATCAAGAATATGTTTATAACACTCTCGTCATCGTCCGGCGGAAATTACGCAAAGCACACTGGTAACGATCTAACATATCGAATCAAACATATCGCTTAAGGTGCAAATAGTTCCATTAATCTTATAGTGGGTAATGACCTTCAACTTCAATTCGCAATGTCCTCTGCTTTTGCGTTTTATAATGCTGCAACGCAGAAGGCAAACGTTCTATATTTGACGTAGTAGTAAATTATTATTTATTTTTAATTTGTTTATTGTCAAGTGTATTTGAGACATATATTAAAACAATTCAGATACACTTCACATATTTGTTCAACATTAACTGATACGAACAAGGCACATCTTACTTGCTGAATTGCCATTCGCCGCGTTGCCATCGTTATGAAATATTTATAGCATATTTTTTCGAGGATATGCGATTTATACTGCTTCTCGAGGGCCGCAGACCCGAGAGTGCAGTATAAATCACATACGAGAAAAATATGTTGTACATGTTTTGTACCAGAACCATTTATCCAACTACGCATGTGCAAGAAGTTTTAGGGCGTTGCAGTTTTCAGTAAAAACAACAGCTCGACCCAATCAAGAAATAGCATTATCACGCGACATGAGCATGACCCATGTTTTGATTATTGCAGCCAATGGCCTTTGTATATTATTGGACAAATGCATTTAAAGGAGTGCAGTTTTGGTTACGGTTTAGTCGTTTTGATTGACAGGTTGTGTGTAAATTACAACAGCGCGCGCGTAAAATTGAGTAGACCATGGTATAACTGTCGAATATATCATTTATAGCACGGCTGAAATATACCGGCATTTATAGCACGGTTTAGGCTCAGACCTTCAGGCTTATGAAAAATATATCATAAGCAAGAACAAAGGAAAACCATTACAGCTATGATACAAGTATAAGATAGAGCATGAGTTTTGCACGTGTACGGGGAGATAATGCACGAGTGTTAGCGAGATCATCGTCCGTACACGTGCAAGACTCATGCTCTATTTTATTTATACCACAATAACTAACATATGCTGTGTATATCCTCGGGTATTACACGATGCATAGTGTGTATTTAGGCTATTGTGGTATAATGTTGCTATATAGAGCACTCATATGCAATAACGATGGCGTGATTTAAATGAACACTCTGCAATCTTGATTGTTTTAAAATACGCGGCTTTTTATATATACATTTCACATGTATAAAGTTAAGAGTATTAATATAAGGTGATTATAAAATGAATTGGCCAATATTTTATTTTATTGTAAAAGTTAAAGTTGTGTTCTTTTTTATGGTGCAGTGCGGACCATTGCGTTTAGGTGCTGTGATTTCTATAAAAATATTTTTTCCATTTTTCAACATGGACAAATTGAACAATATTTACTTTGCATTATGCTGTAGCTGTTCTGTTTACATACGATATATACATACACCTGCAATTTGACGTCAACAAAACTGAATATAAAAAGCAATTGAATTATCCAAGGTATTGTAAATATCGAGATACGTGCTTTTGTTTCTACCGTTCGAGAATGCGTGATTAACAACGTACTACGTGTTGTTATTACTTTAATGCTGCGGCTGCGTATACTTAGATAATGACAGTTATTTGTATTTCAGTATTGAGCTTCAGAATGTGTTAAGTTTTGTCATTTCTAATGTCGTTTGAATCCCTTGACAAATAGAAAATGTCTAAGCCAATTGTGTTTGTCTGTGGACAAATGGCTCCAGTCAATTATAGATGGGTTTAACATACAACATGCCAAAAACACTAATCGCGTATGCAACAAAACAGTCAATGTTCTGTCTTTAGCACGTACGTTTTATGGTAACAAACAACTGCATGATCTTATATGTTTAACAATCTTAAAGTGCGTTATATGTTCTATTGAAAGAAATATAAAAAGACCGGACAGGGAAAGTTTGCTAAAGTTCGCTAAGCTCCAGGATTGACTGGTTTTACCAACATCATACAACTGAACAATTAATTTTGATTAACGACTAATTTATGTGAAATTCCTTATTTTGTTGTATTTTATCAGTTTATACTCAACACAACTATACTTAAACTATATAAGTTAAACCATACATATCCTTCAACCGGGTTCATAAATAATGCGAACTTTGAGTAGTAAATATTCGTTTATTTTATTTGGCTTAAAATTCTTCTTTCATGATATGGCATTTTACCACGTGCGATGAAATGTCATTATTTTATCGGTATGCAATGTATAAGGTAGTTAAGCTAAGACCACGTTTTAGTTAATCTAGACAAACGATTACCAATGTTATTAGACAAGAACAATTATTATTATTACATACTCTTATAATTAAACTACATGACTAATGTTAATATCGTCACCCTTTTCATTTACACACATCTTGTTGGAATGTGTAGACTTTGATCCTATGCGTCAGAGGTATTACAATGTTAATACTATGAAAGAGTTATTTGAAACTATATAGTTTAGTCTTGTTTTAGATTTCCTGAAAGAAATCCGATCATCCCTTATTTGTAAAAAGTTTTATCTTTAAATATTACATTAATTTTTAATTACAAATTCAATTCTTCATCTATCATCAGTTTTTGCGCTCAGTATGACATATGTATATGTCGACGTGCCGTAAAACACCATTTATTCATTCATTCCCAGGTATTGTAAATATCGAGATACGTGCTTTCGTTTCTACCGTTCGAGAATGCGTGAATAACAACGTACTACGTGTTGTTATTACTTTAATGCTGCAGCTTCGTAGACTTAGATAATGACAGTTATTTGTATTTCAGTATTGAGCTGATGGCGTTTGTTAGACAAGATCCGTCGCTTGTTTTATGATGAAATCACGTGTAAATGAATGAATGAATAATTAAATGAATGAATGAATGAATTAATTAATTCATTAATTCATTCATTCATTCATTCATTCATTCATTCATTCATTCATTCATTCATTCATTTCATTCATTCACGTGATTTCATCATAAAACAAGCGACGGATCTTGTCTAACAAACGCCATGGATTAATGTTTTTTCATAATTCAAAGACAATTTTCGGGGTTTTGTTTTAACATAATGCGCCCATGTCTACGTCTCGCGACGTCACAGTGAACATTTGACGCTTTCCAATAGGTATCTCGTACCTAAATTTCACAAAAACAAAATGGCGAAGTTAATGCTACCAACCGTCGATTGTTTCTTTCTTACCGCTTGCCTACACTTTCCATTGCGGATTAACATCTGACAATATTAAGTAGTTGTCTTTGCCAATTAAAAAAAAAGGCGTTTTATAAATAAAAATATCTGTCAATTTTGGCGACGTTTTGAGCGTCCACGTCATAAACGTAAACATTTAGAATGAATGAATGGAGTTTTACGGCAGGACGCCACATAAATAGGTCATATTGTGCACAAAGACTGATGAAAGATGAAGAAATGAAGTAGTAATTAAACATTAATGTAAATATATAAAGATACAACTATTTACAAATAAGGGATGATATGGTAGTAACATAAAATATGTAAATATGTAAATCAGCAAATACCCGTCAACGGGTGTATAAACAAGTAAATATAGATAAGAACATATCATCGTGATCAAAATGATTTATAAAGTCTGATTTGTTTTCAGGAAATCTAAAACAAGACTAATATCTATAGTAGACTTTTATTCTCTTGTTGCTCTGGCTTCTGCCAAGACATTGAGTACCTTCTTTGTGGCTTTCTAGGCTATTGATTTTTTGATCAGTCGGTTTGAAATAGTATTTACTGTATACTTTAAGCAATCTTGAAACACGCGATAACCTGTTAAATGTTACGGTATTAAAATGACTAAAACTGTTCTCTTGAACACATTTCCCACGTGTTCCAAACAAACACATTCATCAAGGGTGCAAAAGTCTTGTAAAAAGGTTATTGACGCGTAACTTACATCAGGAAAAACGATCAGTAGTTGGAGAGAAGAACAAAAGCATATTTTGAAGTGCATTTATCAGACTCTTGTTGTAGCCAGATCATACTATTGTTTTGCATTCCAAACGTAAGTAGGAGCGAAATATCAAGGAGGCTTGTTGAACGTTAAGTGAAATCACATATAAAGCCAGTTCGTAGCTTCTAAACTCTGCAAATTGTATATGCTATTTCAAACATCAACGACTAGTCTATCAATCATTTATATTATTACTGTCTTTTTAACGAGTTATGCTGGCACAATACAAAAGAGAATTATTGTAAACATTCCCATTAACTGCATGATTCATTGTGTGCCTTACCCTGTCCTCCCAGATGTAGTGATCTATTTATCAAAATGTTTCAACAAGAAAATACAACTGCCATTACGTGGTCCAAGTATTAGCATTCATTTCCCATCCAACCCCTTCTCCAAGAAGCGACAACGGTGTTGGCTGGGGTATAACATAAAACCTTAATAACCACAACTTTGCATATTGTAAAATTAAAACATTTAATAGGTAGTTTTTAAACAGGTTGTCATATTTTATATAATACTACTTGTTTTTAAATGTTTTTGTTTTGTTTGTATGGTGTTTCACGTTATGTTTTATTGTCAAAATATCCGTTATAAAATCCTGCAAATATAAGCTTTCGCATCGTTTAATGGAATTAAGGCGGGACCACGTGATCTATAAAATTATCTAAAATAAACATCAACGTTTTATGTAATTCTTTCAGACGTTTAATGTTAATTTTAAACTTGTTTTCATAGTAAATAGCAAACATAATTATTACATACAAAACATTTAATGAAACTGTTAATAACGCACAAAGAAGATACCTTTATTGGACTAGATATAAGGCAAATATATATGTCGATGTTTAATATGTCAATATTATAACTTACCTAATACCGTTTAGAAAGTTCGATTGAGCAACTGCGATCGTTGTTTGCCCGTCGTCAGGGCTTACAACGAGATATATTTTTTATATATTGGCAAAACCTAAAACAACTGTTTGCGTCATCGATCTGCCCAGTTATGCATCCTATGCACATTAATATCACTAGCCTGCTTAGGCCTTCATGTTAGAATAACACATAATGTGAAAACGAATGAGGTACGACTATGTGATTTCTATGGATTTGTCTGATTAAAGCATATAAATTTAGTATGCATACATTGATACATTTTTAAAATTGTATTGTTACCACACTCAGGTATACAGTTTTTATAAATAATAAATAACCATATGTCTATCTGGGCTTACGAATCAGTTTATTAGACTTGCTTTAACATTGAAAACCATATGAAGAACATTGTTTGGCTCGACTCTTTGTATTTCTTTAAATATGTGGCTATTTCCTATGCTAGCTCTGGTTGGTGACACGGGATGAATACCAGGCGTTTACAGGCGATGGGGTTCGATGATTCGACTATGGAACATATTAATTAATATGGATAATAGTAGTCTAACTAAAATGTATTTATTCATGATTATAACATTTGTGCTAACAATTGGACTTACGATATTAAGCAAATAATGTGTAAATTAGGGCTTACAAACAATTTCAATGATAAAACCGTTATCTGTCTGTCACAAGGTAATGTGTTGATAAAGGACTATTACGCTGATATTTGGTCACGTGATATCCATAATGTCCCTAAGTTAAGAACTTACACGCTTTTTAAACAGTCATTTAACTGTGATGATTTTTTCTCAACAGTAACATTAATTTGTAAGATGCGCTTATCTTCGCATCCAGTAAGAAACTGGGCGTTATGCTACAAACAGTTTTTCTAGTGAGGAACGTTGATGTATATATTTTAATATTAATGATATAGAAAAAAGTATGATAATGGACCTTTGGAGAAGATGAATATCATTTTATAATAAATTGACCGTTTTATATTGATTTAAGAAACAAGTATGTTAAAAATTAATATTACAAAAGGCCATGTATTTTTAAGTTCATTGAAGTATTACAATCTGTAATAGATTGAAGAGACAAACTCTTTTTGATTAAGCGAAATTTATAAAATTTGCACTAAAGTTAAGTACATCTGTTAATCACAATACTACATAGTTCATCCTCTAATTACAAAAGTATTGCTTTATTTTGTTAATTAGTATTTGCTTTGCATAGGAGCTTGAGTATGCGTGCATGCGTGTGTGCTTGTGTGTGCGTGCGTGTGTGATAGTATATCGTGATCATTAACATGTTTATATATGTATGTTCATTTGAATGATGATGGACTCTGTACAAGTCAATAAAGTATATGTTATGTTCTGTTCAGGTTGTTTACAGTTTCGTTCATCGCTAAACTTATTACTTGAATACGTTGACATTAGATCACTAGACAATCTTGTTTGGCTGTTGGCTTGATGATATCTACAAAGGTAATAGTTTGTCTTAATAGTTCGTATTAAATATTTCAAGTTGTTATCATTTGCATTTAACAAGCACATCAAAGGGGACATATCCGTAACTTTAATCTTGTAAAACACAAGTTAATTACGTTGGTAAACATGACAGTTGGGTAAGTGTGAGGATTGGTGCACCCTAGAACCTGGTTTAAACCCCCAGCGGCCTTTTTTTGTCGCGGACTGTTCCAAGGCGGTAACCCTATTTTCAGCCCTTTTGTGTTTGTGATGCCTTATTTGGCCGTTTATTCATCTTTAAAGTTGTTCTTTGTTTCTGTGTGTGTTTGTGGTTGACTGTCGTCATTGAATGCTACTTTTCCTGTTCGATTTTTATATCTATATTGCACAGCTACCTTTATTGAATAATGAATAGATAGAAAAACGATATTTGACTGAGTTCAATAGTACGTGGTACAATCATAAAGGTTCTGCTTCGTGGGATTGAAATCCTTGATCACACTAAAATTCACGAATGTCTTGCAAAAAGTACTTGACGAGCGCGTTACCAATTGAGCTACACGGATAAAGTTATATGATGCAAGACATAATATAATCGAAACCTGCAAATGGGAGTCACGTGAGCAACATACATATAAATACTGCGATCCCAGCGATGTTTGTAAACAATAAATAAAACCATTCTTTTAATATCACGAAATGCAATGTATTACTTCAGAATTAGTTGGGTCTATGCTCATGTTTCCATAATTGTGCACATTTAACTGAATACAATCAGACAGTTATTATTTTATGCTCAACATATATTTATTTACGTACAGTATATTCGGAATGATTGTATGTTTGATACATATTTTTAGATTATATATATTTGCATGCCAAACGCTAGCCAATATAACTCACACATATCCCTTGATCTACAACTGTTAGATGAACTACACATTTGTTGCCGATTTTAGTCCACCTTTATTTAAAGATACAGCAGGAACGATTTGTTTGCGGGAAAACAAAAGTCGAATGAATGGTACATGGCTACATACGACCTTTACTTCGGAAAACAAGTACCTTAACAACACACACCGATACCGATGCACACAATGATATCCCTTCAAAATTTCGTTATTGATAGAATATGCGTTTGGCTCCAACAAGTATGCACACTTAGGATGTCATATTTTGCAATCTCTTTACATAAAATACGGAACTGAAATGGCTCAAGTTTTCAATTCGGAATTTTAACAGTTATGCATTTTGTGTCAAAAGTGTACTGTGATTAAAGAGTCTACAACAACACAGTTTTGTCCTTTCTCTAATTAGCTGCAACACTTTTTTCACAAAACAGTTTGCGATTTCTCTGGAACATTACATTGAATTAAGAGTGCACTATATACACTATATTCCCGAGTTGCGTTACTTGATTCGTTTAGTAGAAATAAAGAACACTTTACAACGTTCTAACAACAGAACATTTACGACTGAGCTATTTATATTTGAATTCAAAACACGATGCTGAATTGTGTATTCATGCCTGATTTTAAATTGTATTGTATTCTTCCATGTTACGTTGTGTCTCATTATTTTGTTATAAGCAGTATTCTGTGAAATTGAGAGATGGCAATACCGCGATATTGCACATTGATAAGGATCTATTTTCGACTGTCAAGAAACGGACACGCGACAGAAATTTGCAAGATAATTGAATAGAAACTGACGAAATAATTGCATCGGTCTCTCACGTACTGATTCTAGGACTATAAATGATCAAACATCTTCAGGTCAATGTTGACGCTTGTTTATCATTTCGCGTGCAAAAAATCTAGAAGCAGATGGGTAGGACCCACACCCCATCAATGGGAAATTTTGGAAATTTTAAACAGACGATACATTTAGTGGAGGGTATTGCAGTACTACAAAATACATATACTTGGTAATGTGTTGCAAAACATTTAAGAATACAATATTGCTTTTGTTTGATAGTGAAACATTTCAAATTTAAGGCAAAATAACGCGATTTTTCCAAAGTGAATGAGTACTTATACCATTCCTAAAAGGAAGAAAAGAATCACTGGTTTGTGGTGTTAATTGGTGTATTGCATACGCATTTACAAGCTCCGTTTACTTTCATTGTAACGGGAAACGTCTCTATTCGTCCATATTGACGGGTGGTGAAATCATTGTACTTGAACTACTATTTTGCATACTCGTTATGGTGCAGTCCGCAGTTCATGTTATAAACAGTTTGTCATGGACATTAAACATTATTATATCATCTGTTTCACTGTGAAAAACTCCCACGATGTTACGACATTATGTTTAAAATAAAAAAAATTGATGAAAAGCGTATGTTAAAAACTATTATTTTGTTTTAGTTATTCGATGTTATATTAAAAATGCGTATGCAATTACAAGTTTATTAGATTTGTATTGGGATATATGCTCTCGTTCTTATGGTATAAATTACACGAACTAACTCGTGCATATATCCCAATACAAATCTAATAACCCATAAATACTGAGGAGTGATCAAGTGAACTCGGGCTTTACGTCCCACCAACATAGGAGAAGTTATATGTTAATGGGACAAATGGTCTTATTAAAACCTCAGCATTCAAACGCAATGGCACATTAGGTCCGCACTGCACCGCACACCGATATACGTATGTAAATGTACATATGTATTCACAATGACAATGAAAAGCACAAGAAATAACATAATGAATTGTAAAGACCATAGTTCACATATAAAGGTTGCGTTGCCCTTCAAATAAAGACCTACTGCGTAATACCGCATGTTTGTTAATACATGACATTTTGAACAAATCCTACACAAGTTTTACATCTGTTTTATTATATTCCATTCGAAACACTGCACGACTATGTATTTGACCATGAATGCACATAGAGCAATGTTCGCGTTTGTTTTTATATGGGTTAATAGATCGCAGCGGAGGAATGTTTTAACAATGTTAGTAATTGATGCGCTGAATCTATTCAAGAACGCGGAGAATTGGCTATTTGTGGATTTGACGGTTTTCCATTTTCCTTGATTGTTGGAGTTAATACCACGTTTTAGGTACTTTTGGCAAGCCTGTTTCTCATTGTTAGTGTTTAATTTACGAGATATATATCTAAATCAACAATAATTAGAGCATTTTGTCATTTCGCATATCCTTGTGCTCCTGTGCCGTCTAGCTAGATGTTAAATTTCACGCAATGCAAGAATGCGACACTGATTAAAAACGAAATCGTGTATTCCGTGTTGCAATGTAGTTCTGGCTGTTTTGAATACCACACTACCATGTCAAGGCAAGAGTAGGTAAGTTTGAATTGATGCTTTCCTGGGTGTGGTAACTAACATGTTATCACTTGTTTATGGTTAACACCGAATGTGTATATTTAACTTAACATGCAACTTGCTGTTTGCCATGTTATTATGTGAAATAAAATCATGTTGGTATTCTATTCATCTTTCAGAAACGAGTACATGTATTATATAATTATGTATGAACCATGTAAAAAATTAACTGTTTATCAGAAATCATTACCCTAAAACAATAATATTCATTGAAATGTAGCCGCTATATCGAATCCTTTTTGAAACATATGCCTATTCTTACACAGTATATGTTTTCTCTGTTTACGCGTACCACATCATGTTACAGAAGTGTTACAATAAAATACTTGGTGATAACAGATGCCGTATATAGTACGTGTGTTCTATGATTACGCATGCGGACCTAGACCAACATTATTGTTTTTTACATAGGCCTGTTAATTAATACTTTCAAGGAAATATCTAATCCTAATTTATACTGGCCATATAACGCACACAATGTAGTATCAGGTGCATAGCAACACACCAACGAAACTTAGATGATGCGTTGACCTGTTTTTCCCCCTAAGAAATTAACCAAACTGAAAATAAACATCACCTTTCTGAATTATGAGGTCAACTGATAAACGTACACTTCAAACAGAGCTTGACAAAAAGGTAGTCCAGCATGTCCATCTGACATTTAGTTTTGATGCGGTTTTCACTAGAAGCAAGTTATATGTTTCAGAAATAAATGAAAACATTTAATACTTATTTCAAATAACCAGACTTTAGTCCTAAGGTTGGGAGTTTGAATTGTGACAAGTGTATGCGTTTGAGAAATAACCTTTCAAACTGAAGCAAAATGTAAATACAGTTCTACAGGTAAAGAGACAAACGATTGTCATATTTGCTGTACTAATCATCCGATTTGGATAAATATTTCCAAGGCATTCAGAACTCACAATAATAAAGCTGTTTGATGACATGCCTTACACTTCATGTAATATTTATTTTACCGGTTATACATCAATGAACTCAATATTTTCCTGTTCATTTTAAATTAACGCGTGTTAAGGTTGCACATCTGTTAGCATGTATGTATGTATGTTAGTATGTATATGTTAATAACTGAAAACTCAAATGTCTTGTTTTCTATGTTTATCTGATTTAAAATTTATCTGTAAATATCATGCAATAAGAATGACGTTATGAACACAACTATAAATTGTCGGCCTTCATATTATTTATATTAAGGAACCTAGCTATATAATGCACGGCGACCTTCAAAATGTCAGCGAATGCAGTAGTTATATTATATGTCTCACAACACAGTTACACTGCTCTGCTAATGTAAAAGGACCTCTCTGGATCACTGTACATCTTCCCGAAAATTCTTCAAAATGTTTTCTTCCTGAAAAGTTATGTCTGTTGCTCGAAATATCCCGAAAAATACACGGGGTTGACCAATTTGCTTTTTTTTTGGATTATCAAATGTATCACTATCCAGTAGTAGATTCTCAGATCTGGCCTTAACCATATCCAGGCATATCCAAACCTGTATGAATTCATGAACTTTCCCAACTCTGTCACCTGGAACCAAATAAAGAGTTATTTGCACATTTTATGAAATAAAAAAGGAACGAATAACACAGTTCTTGTTTAAAGCGCAAAACTCTTTCTACCATTTCTGGCAAGGGAGAGAACTGTTTAGTGAGATCTATAGTATTTACCAGCCCCTTCAAACAAGGCAACACTACTAACCAAGCTACAAAGTTGAAGCCAGCCTTCAGGGAGTCAGCAATAAATGAACCGAGCTGTATAGCACAAGCCGGTATTCGTTAAGAAAGTCAACAATGTGGGTCAGAACAGTTTGAATTTACAGTTTATTATAACTTTTATATAATGAATTGTCAGAGTATAAGCAAAAGTAACATCATGTCCTTCATAATAATATAAAATATATTGAATTTTAACCTTTAATTATAAACAAACGCTATGCTTCTTTTGATATCGTTCACACTTGATAGATCCTTCTAAAGAACGAAGAATTCAAATAGATAAACTGTGGATCATGAATAAAATATTCAAAAATCAGATAAAAACAAAAATCTCAAACGCATTACCTTCTATTATGTATTGATCTAAAACTAAATAACAAGTAGATAACTGTTACAATTGACTTGGCATACCATATTTTAAGAAAGCACTAATATATATTTGAATCGCAGATAATTTGAAGAACAGAGTTATTCAAATTGATGTGTTTTTTTTGATGATTTATTAGACTATTATTACAAATATTTTACAATAATACACAACACGAATTTCTTGAATTCTATACCTATTGAAAACTATAACCGTAATTTTGACGAAACAAACAAACCCATGTATATGTAGCCGTTAAATATTAAAATGCTATGAATAAATTGTTCCCAACGACTTTGCATGGACAGATTGATATTATATTAAAAGGTTATAAGGCAAAACAGATTGCTGCGGCGGATTTAAACTAGATTCTAAGACTCCATACATTTACTCCAAGGCTATTGCAATCAATCGTTAAACCACTAATTCTCAAGCCAGGTATACTTAATAGACAATATAAATATAACAAGTATAACAAAGAGATAACCTTGCATATATGAGTATAAACCAATGAACCAATAAACACCTAGACATGTTCAATAATCCCGGATAAAGCGGGCTGGCAAAACAGAAATATATCTACAAGTTCAACAGAACATGTAGCATTCAAGGATCACAGTCGACTAAAAACACACAGACACAAACATAATTATTTCAATAAAAGGCAAGATATCACAGCACACATATAACATACAATAGGGCTACCACTTTGGAACGGTCAGTGGCAAAAAAAGCCGCTGTGGGTGTTAAGCACAGTTAAGTGAAACACACACAGTGATTGCAATCCGCACATTAATTATATTTATTATAGTACTGATGATTAGAATGTTTAGATGTGTGTGCATGTATACGGCGATATTGTAAATTAGTGTTTAACAAATGAAAACAGAAGAAATATAGGGTCCTATAGAAACCACAGCGTCCAAACGCAATGGCATCGTAGGTCAGCACTGTACAACAAACAAGGAACCATATTTAATTAATCATACAATGAAAAAGACAACATACAACAGAAAGGGTGGTGAAGGCGTTTTCTTTATTTACACGGTCCCGTTTTATTGGGTAGACAGTAGGGTTAGTGTGAGCTTTTGTGCACCCTAGAACCTGTTTTAAACACCCAGCGGCATTTTTTTACCACTGTTCGTTCAAAGGCGGTAGCCCTATTGTCAACCCGTGTGTGTTTGTAATGTCTTATTTGGCATTTTATTCATCTTTAAATGTGTTCTTTGTTTCTGTGTGTGTTTGTGGTTGACTGTCGTCCTTGAATGTTGCTTTTCCTGTTCGATTTTTATATCTATATTTACCGACTTGGAAGGGTCAGTAGCCAATAAGGCCTACAGGTTAGCTTGAATCCATTGTATGTGTTCACACTCCTCGCTATTAGACGACAAGCAATACCGCATGCATTTGTATGATTAAACAAAGAAAGTTTTGCTTAGTTATTTTTCCATATTCGAAATAATGTTGTATGCGTACGTTTTGCTTCATTCTCTTTAAAAGCCATTACCGCACTGCTTTTAATTAAGATTTGCCATCGAAGCAATTGTGCCTGGAATCTATTTTATGTTTTCAATTTTAGTAAGTGCATGTGCTATCACAGGACAAATATCTCTTAGTAACCGTTTTTAAAAAACAACAACACTATAACAATGATTTACAGACGTGCAAATTGTCGTTGGTTGTTGCAATTCTCGGAAATAACGTATAAATTCTGAAATCAATACCGGTTGTGTGCAGCAGATTGTAATCTGTCAGACATCGTAATCGTTTCCGTATATAAGCAATATTCACACACATGACAACATACATTAGTATTTAGAGTATAACTACGAGTAAAATCAATTTAATATAGAAACATATTTAATTATATTTAAACTACTATTTGTAATCATGATGAATGTATCTGAAGAGCACAATATACAGCCGCAGTGGGGCCTAATGTCTTTTAAGACATATCGGTAATTTTCAATGAAAATAAAGTATAATAAAGCCCCTGTATTCCAAATATTATGGCCAAACGTGTGTATTCTCCAATTGTTTGCATAAATTGAATAACTGGAAAGTTATTTAATGTCATTAACCCTTTTAAGGATATTTATAGCCGCATCATAGATACGGGAATGTTACATTGAAATATGACCTGCGTTTAGTAGCAAGCCGATTCCTATGTTTTTAATAGTCTCAGAGACTATACTTCGATTCACGGGCACATCTGGTTTACGTTCCCATCCGACGGACGATGCTATTGGAAAGAACACACCCACGAAACTCAGTGGCGCCGGTGAGGCTTGGACCCGGGTCCACCGGAACCTAGATTCATTGTGTTATCCACTGGGCCACGTCACTAAGCTTACAAGAAAAGTGTACATTTCAAGGCGTTTAAGTCTGACATATTTGAAATAGTATGCAACGCTCCAATTGTCTACTTTTATTTAGACTACTGTCACATTCTGTCTTGAGCCTGTCTTATTTGGCCTTTTATCATGTTTATTCATCCTTAAATGTGTTCTTTATTTCTGTGTGTGTTTGTGGTTGACTGTCGACCTTGAATGCTGCATTTCCTGTTCGAATTTTATATCTATATTTACTTGACTCTATAATTTGATCATAAATTTGTTTTAATTTTTCATTCATTTCGGACCTATTTCGATTGGATGCTGTGTACATACATACATACACACATACATACATACATACATACATACATATATATATACATACATACATACACATACATACATATATACATACATACATACATACATACATACATACATACACACATACATTTATACATAAAAATAAAAACGAAACAATTCTAGAATAACTTTCGCAAAACAGCCTTATAAAGGAGACAACTGGTTATCATAATATAATCAGATGCAACAGTCTACACTTTGAAAATGGTACTTTACATCCTATCCTCTTTGTCAAGCGACATTCCCTCAATGATTCAACCTATTGAAAAACAAATGAAACATGATATTGGCAATGGAATGATAAACACTTTGGTACCAAACAGGCATATTCATTTTGGAATTTGTCAATTTAAATCTAAAATAACGTTATTCAATTAAATCTAAACAAAATTCAGTGTACACTTTCTTTTGCAACTGAGTATATATAATAACGAGCAATCAGCGCCAATATAAAAATTACATTAAACTATTTTATTATAAACTTAATAAAATTTTGTTCTTTCGTTTACGATCTTAATACAAATCAGTGCCATGGTCTTCTTTTTAATTGAATAAACAGCACATTACAAAATAAAATAAGGAAACTACCGTCAAACTCAATACGAGGAAATCGTTGAGTATGTTGAGAGGAAGTCGTTGTGTATGTTGAGAGGAAGTCGTTGAGTATGTTGAGAGGAAGTCGTTGTGTATGTTGGGAGGAAGTCGTTGTGTATGTTGGGAGGAAGTCGTTGTGTATGTTGAGAGGAAGTCGTTGTGTATCTGGAGAGGAAGCCGTTGTGTATTTTGAGAGGAAGTCGTTGTGTATGTTGAGAGGAAGTCGTTGTGTATGTTGAGAGGAAGTCGTTGAGTATGTTGAGAGAAAGTCGTTGCTTATCTGGAGAGGAAGTGTTGTGTATCTGGAGAGGAAGTCGTTGTGTATTTTGAGAGGAAGTCGTTGTGTATGTTGAGAGGAAGTCGTTGTGTATGTTGAGAGGAAGTCGTTGTGTATGTTGAGAGGAAGTCGTTGTGTATGTTTTGGAGGAAGTCGTTGTGTATGTTGAGAGGAAGTCGTTGTGTATGTTGGGAGGAAGTCGTTGTGTATGTTGAGAGGAAGTTGTTGTGTATGTTGCTGCGAAGTCGTTGTGTATGTTGAGTATACTGTTGGCATACGTACGATCGAACTGACACAGTCCATATCATTTATACATGTCGCTTGGTTTAAGATATACCCTACGTGAACTTATAATTGAAGAGAGAAGTTTAGTGAACTAAACGTTTTTAAATTGCCGAGAGTTCTTGCCGGGGTTACCAATGAGGCTACTGACATATTGACAGGTTCAATCTGCGAAGGTGGTACTGATACCGTCAGTTTTGTAAGTGCTTCTATTTGTTCTGGGTGGTTGTGTTGCAATTATTGGGAACAGCATGACTACGAAATGTTTATGTAAGTTTCTATTGTATCAAATGAAAACAAGATCCAATTCTTTTGTTTATTTTACATTACCGCAAGACAGCCCTCGCATTGTGAGTGCTACATGGACGCATAAAGGACGCAGATTGTTGATAATTTGGAGTGATAAAGGGCGTGTTCTAGCAGGTGGGATGGTTACTAAAGGTCCATACCTTAACTAAAACGATATGTTTTCTTTGATATTGATGATACAAAAAGCATATTCGCATCTAAAGAAGCTGATGGCCGTCTCATATTCTAACCTGAAGATCTGGCTATGTCATGGAAACAGTCTTAATGCGGTTCAACCGATTCCTGTGAACATGCTTCCGTTAGCCTCGGTGACCCGGCCCGCTTCTGGTTTCTTTGTTACGCTATGCTACGCGGATCCAAAACCAGGGCCTGGAGAAAATAGGACCTTCGAAATCGCCCAAACTTTGGGGCAATTTTGGCGAGATTTTGAGAAATTCAACGATACTTTCAAAAAACATATTAATGTTTCAAGTCAATTGATTTCTTATTTTTAACTTACAAGAAGGAGCAAGTGACGTTAACAAATTTAACTGGTTCATCAACAAATGACGTTGTACGTTTATCTAGAAAATGACGTCAGGTGAAAGAAACGCGCGAATGAATTTGGATAATCGCTAGTGGGCGCTTTGATTGGCCTGTTCTGCCCAGACCGATGTCTGCAAATAAGGCATATGCATGATACGGTCTTGGCAGGCCGAGAATAATGCTTCGTATGAAATGCTACTTTAAGATGGGTTCAATTATATTGCGTTTCGTTTTATTGTACAACTCATAAATAGCAACTAGGGTTTACTGTTTACAAAAGCGTTACAATTTCCATACCACTTATTACTAGTGCCATATTCAACAAGCAGATACAAAAGTCGAACGGGAAAGAATGATACACTTGGCTCATGCCTTTTCAGTTAGTTGTAAAAATGCTAAGCTGGTAAGGTCAAAGGGTCAGTTAAGTTATTTACGGTCTGTATTGTCTGACTTAAGTCAACCACAGTTTGCGTGTTTGTTACTGTGTTTTGTGGTTGACTGTCCTCCTTGAATGCTATTTTCCCTGTCCGATCTTTTTATATTTCTTTCTACGTTTTACTTTTGATTTTGACTTTTTGACTTCGATTTCGTTTTTGTATTTTGGCTTTAGATGCAATCGGCTTCCATAAGAAATCCAGTAATAAATACCATTTAATATTTAGGAAACAGCTGTTTTGAAAAACTATAGAAACTATTGTTCGGGGCTCTTGTTTTAGCCAATTTTCAACTAGCACCTACATAAAGTGTATATCATTAAAACCGACATTTTAGTAGTAAATACAAATACCTTACATTTCACGGTCGATTGAGAAACACAAAAAAGACACCGGCAAAAGTTATTTGTTGATACGGCCTTTTTAATGCAAAAATATGCTGTATCAAATATATTCATTTCTCACCCGATGTTTAAAATTGAGGTATTTTTGTTTACAATTAATAATTCCAGATCCAATTATATATATTTGGCATGTATCGTGTACAGCCGTTTCCACAGGTCCATTCTCATACTCTTTTAATCCTGAAAAACCTTTGGCTAAAACAAGCGCCCCGAACAATAAATGTTTTATTTCGTATCTCCCATATATAGTACACGCAATTATAAGTTAGATGTCTTTTAGCACGTAGTTTGTATAAATATATCCTCAATAAATCACACATATCATGTCTAATAATCTAGGGATTATATTAAATCGGTTCAGACAAGAAATGCCAGTCTTAATAAAGAAGATATTACTTAATGTATCTTTATCTACGAGTCAGATGTATGATTAATCAGTTGATATGGTAATAAAAAATCAATGTTTGCAACTTTGTGGTATCAACATACGTATAAACAATATATGAACAATGATAAATAAAATAAATGTCTTACTTCTGTAAGACAATAATTGTAACTCTTTAAGCGTCGCTTTGGCTGTATGACAACTACTCTCACATCGTTAGGTGTCAGACCAGTCCGGAAGTACTTACGGGTCGTAGGGTGCTAAAATAGTTCCTTGAAAGAAAAAAAAGTTTCTAGTTTGCATGTGTTTTTCTCAAGATTAGTTTTTATTTCATTGTTAAATCTAACCTGAGGTTAAAGTAGTATGTCTGTTGTCTGAATAGTAAGTATTTTACTGTGTTTGTCAATATTATTTCTTTGGAAAGTATGAGCACAGAGGTTAGGTAGAGATGTGGTTTTGACAGATGTTTATTTCAAAGTACGCGTAGTGTGAATGAATGGCGCGAAATGTTGAAAAACTGAATCGGTGTTTTATTCCAGATATGGTACCATTTGCTAGCAAAATGTGTTTAATACACAGAATAAAAATGTATTTAAGCGAACGAATGTTGTGGAACTTGTGACTGATCTCCAAATATAGCCTATATTGCATTGTGTTCAATGGGCTGATTTTCACCGGTCTGACATCTAGATGGACAAAATGCGTTCTTCTTATTAATGGCCAAATCCAGTTGAGTTTTACTGCGGAAGCTTGCATCTGAGTGAGAAAAAAAAACGCTGATGTAAAATGTTTGAATTTTACAATAGAACATGTCTTTTTGCAATTGAAATAGAATGTGTGTATTTTAGGGTTGAATTTGGGGGGTCTTAGTGATTTGGAATGGCCCTAAATCAATTCAGGTAGGCTCTCAAGTGTCTTTAATTGGATTATTGGCAATATGTAATAGAACTATCACAATTCCTACAATAAATGGCAATTTTATTATTTTAAGGTACCGTATGATGCTAAAATCTGAAAATGTATCGGTACTGACATTTTGACAAGACGCGACTCTAGGAAAAGTTTTACTTTGTATTGAAAGCCTAAGAACCTGTAAATTTTGTACGCGATAATGCGTTTTACAATCTGAAACTGAAATATACAGAAATTTATGGAATTCAGCATTTATTTTAGTTTTTTGCTAAACATTATGTAAATCCCGCCCATTTGTCTTCATAAATTCAGATGAAATCACTGTGCAGTGGCATACAGTTGTAAATAAAACCTTAATTTGGTATTTTTTTAGAGATAATGGTATAATCTACTGCTATATATACTATTCTGGTGCGTGATTCAGTTTGTCTTGCTGTTGCCCAAGACTTGAATGTATTAGTTGGCTTTAAAACTGCTAAAGGCATAAAGGGTAGGCTTAGTTTTAGAGTCATTACTTCAATATTGTCTTTTTTTTCTGGCATTTTATAGTCAAATTGTATATTTTATTGGACATTGTGCATGTAAATGTGCACCAAAGCAGCATTATGGTCTATTTTGTGCCTCAAAATTGTTGGAATTCAACAGAATGTCTGTTTCTCCATGAACAATAAAGAAATTTCATGCATGAGTGATTTTGATATCTACACCCAACATTATGTTTATATTTTAGTTTGGTATATAGAAGGCAATGTTTGAAAAGTTTACTCGATGCAAATATACAAAACGGTTAATTTATTTTGGCCTTTTTTTTCTAGTTTTGTATAACGCGTCTTAAAATCCTTGATTTCTATTAGCCGATCTTTGCATGCAGGAATTGAACCGAAAAGATAATATTTCCTTGCAAAAGCATCTGATTTTCCATTCGGCCAACCTTATTGGTCAGTTAGATGTTTCCGATAAATATTTTTGACAAATGTCGCGACTCATTTAGGGGTCAGCCAGGAAGTACTTCCGGGTCGTAGGGTGCTAAAATAGTTCCTTAAGTTTGAATAGAATCCAAAGTTGCTAGTTTGCATGTGTTTTCCCCAAGATTAGTTTTTTATTTCATGGTTAAATCTAACCTGAGGTTGAAGTAATATGTCTTTTGTCATGAATAGTAAGTATTTGACTGTGTTTGTCAGGATTATTTCTTTGGAGAGTATGAGCACAGAGGTTAGTTAGAGATTTGGTTTTGACAGATGTTTATTTCAAAATACGCATAGTGTGAATGAATGACGCGAAATCTTGAACAACTGAATCGTTTTTTTATTCCAGGTATGGGACAGTTTGCTAGCCAAATGTGTTTAATACGCAGAATTTAAGTGTATTTAAGCGAAAGAATGTTGTGGAACTTGTGACTGATCTCCAAATATTGCATTGTGTTCAATGGGATGATTTTCACCGATCTGACACCGTTATAATTGTTTAACGGTGTTCACGTATAATGTTCGCTAAACACTTCAAGATTTCCACGTATCCATTTAAAGCGCATTAATTTAAAAAACAAAACAACTAACAACAGTATTGTTGCAAAAGTACGCACTTCGTTGTGAGAATGATCAGTTGGTTATACTTGCAATTATACTTTTAAGTATAAATCTCTGAGTAATTATCTTAACTCTATAAAAAACAGATAAAACATTTCATCCACGATATTAACCAGACAGCGCTAGTTTTTATGAAGACAGGCACAGTGTTCCAACAGTTACGATGACAATCATTGACTCCGTGGAATAGGTTTAAATTAACCGGAAATTCCTTCACGTTTAGATAATGAAAGTGACACAGAGTAAATGGTATAGCATTTTCATTTCCTAAAGCTAAATAAATCGTATATCGAATTTCAATCAAATAATAAGATGAAATGTTGTTCTATTTCAGTTGTAATTAACCTCAAACTAAATCACAGACTTACACTGGAATCACCTTATTCTTGAATAAAAATAGATACGTTAGAAAACAAATTTAGGCTGATTGCATATATATAGTATCTAGTACGAATATACAGCAATGTGTACACATAACAGTTTAAACTGTACTAACATTGGCCAAGTTGTTCAAAGATCGGTGAACTTAACCGAGCGTTAAGTCAAAACTTCAAATCTCTCTGAAATTCCGATAAATGATTATTTCCACCAGAAACTGAGCATGTGAAAGAATCAAGCTAGGAAAAATGCAAATTAAAAGGTTTTGTCATGTTAGTATTACAAAACATATTTTTATGAGAAAAAGTACTTTGAATGTTTACACTAACCAAGGATTAGGCTAGCCGATCTTTGAACGACTGGGTCGTTGTATATTGACACACAATTGCTACTGTTAATTGCTAGAATACACGTGACATCATTAACGAACGTATTGATTTGATTTACGTGTTTACACGTTTTACTATAAGTTAAACACATATGACACTCTTGCTTATACGAGTTAAACAAAACGTGTTAGTCTCTGTCATGCATATATACAAAAACAACAACAACAATCACAAAAAGGCATCCAAACAGTCAACACTTACCATGATGGATACTATGCAAGGTATGTGACATCACAAACACAGAGGGCTACCACCTTGAAAAGGCAAACCTGTCATGGATGCCTAAATCGTGTAGTGTATATACAACACAATAAGCATTATATACACAGGAACAATACATACGAGTGTTTGCCATATAGATCCCTCAACGTAATTCCCTTGTTATCACTACCTAACTACAACACGTTCCACCGTCAGTATTTAATGTGAAAGCCCTTAACCTACTGTGTTCACTTACTTTCTCACACAATGGCTGGCATAGACTTTTACACCTTTAGAACATTTAGACCGTATACATGAACATCTACTTGACAGCAACATGACAAAACCGAGACTGCAATATTTCGTATATGTCGTGTTCGGCCGTTTCCAAAGGTCCACTCTCATACTCTTTTGGGTAGGGTATTGACCTTGACCTTTATTTGGCTCTTTATTAACGTTATCGATTTCACAATAACAGCCATACAGCTCCAAATTTGATACATACTAAAACTGTTCAATCACCGCCGGGTCATACCAAAGTATTATGAATACGATACTAGTATCTCCCTTACTTGACGCCCTGCATATAAGGGGTAGTGCTAGGACTGTTCGGCAAGATGTCAGTATAATGTACCTGGGTGGGGTATCATGTCATATGTCTATGTCTACACTGTGTATGCTAGTGGAGCAGCACTATACAGTTGGGCCTAGAGATCACTGCTATAAGGAGACACCGTCGTTATATGACCGAAATAGTGTTAAACGCGACGTTAAACACCACACATACAAACTTATTATATACTTTCATATTGTCCCGTTTAGTTTGCAATGAGCTAAATGTGCAATATTCTACCGGAGCGTTTTCTCGTGCTTGCTAAGAGCCGCGAAATCGAAATAAGGAACTACTTTCAAATAACAATTACGGAATCCTTTCTATAGTGTCAACACAAAAATACGTGTTTCTTTCTACCTTTTATGGCAGAAATTGATAAAATAATTGAAATGGTCACTCAACCACTGTTTTTAACGTTATCGAATGGTAAACAATCTTTAGAAAATCGCTTGATGTTGTTAATGACGTCATCCGACGTCGACGTCGTTTTCGCGCAAAATAATCATCCATACAAAATAAAAATGAATGACAAGATAGGAATTCCATCAAAAGCTATAAAAATAACACAAATGCAATCAATAGTAATAGTCATACAATTAACATTGATCGAAAACAATATGAAAGTATACAATAAAAAGGTTATTGAATTTGTATGGCTAAATATTACTTGGAACTCGTTGTTTTGACGCAGGACGACTCAAGCTCGTCGTCCTTTGCCAAAACAACTCGTTCCAAGTAATATTTAGCCATACAAATTCAATAAGCTATACTACTCACTAACATATGTACACACGCAAAATTATGCGACTAAAAGAATGCCAATGGGGATGACTTTGACACACTCAGTTATGTGATTTGTTTTGTTTAGTATGTTTACGAGAAACCACATATAGTAATTGTTGAGACTGAGTGAATTGTAAAATTCATCGGATATGATTTTGCAAGTAAATGGCCTGCAATGCGCAGAATCCGACAATCTATTTGGGTAATATAACAAACAACTACTATATTCATTACCGAAGGCGTTATATTTCAGTGTAAATACATACCTCAGCGCCATAAGGGATCCGTTTAACATGTATATAAATTACTGTTGATAAAAAAAATGTATTGCTATTAGCTGCATGAGTATGTTAATAATATATAATATACGTTATACATGTATGTGTGTGTATGTTTATTTCAAAATGTTAAATGTGTGAGACAATCCTTACTTCATGTAGATTATTCGGCATCTCAACTATACTATTGTGTCTTATTACATCTTTAAGTTATATGTGCTTTTAACAGGTTTACATAGTTGTTTAACAGTTGTATGTATTGATATATACTCGATTCATACATGTGATCATATAAATAATTATAACATTTCTCTAATCAGTCGTGTTATATTTACTGGTATATTCGGACTAGTGAGCCCACTATAGGTGGCTTTGAAGCAGAATACCGCTTAAGCCAGTTCTAGGGGACGTGATAGTTCTTCATATTGGCACATTACCTCTCACTTACAGAATCAAATAAAACCAAGTCTGCTACTTTATTCTCTTAGATGTGTTTGTTGCTTCTTATTAGTATTTATCGCGGTGGCATGTTGCAGATACTGTATATTTGTTACAGTGACCATATCATGCAGCATCTTACTTCCAGAGAGTCGTTACTAATGTCATGCAATTGATAAGATTAGACGAACTAAATATATTGTACGGTAAACTGGTATTATTTTAACTTAGATCTTGAATCGTGATTGACATAACCTGTGTTACACCCTCTAGTCTTGAGAGAATATATTCTGAATAAAAAAGTTAAGCTCGAGTGATATAATATTGATTAAACATATGACCATTGATATACTGGTTTGAAGATATTAGAAATATGATTTTAAAAACAATGTGCTTTTTAATTATGTGTTAGGGGAAGTATTAGAATGAACTCCCATATATTAAATACGACTTATTTTATTAAACAAAAGTATTGCTTTGAACACATTTAATGTATTCACAAGCGATGTTTTTTCTCAAACAAAAACGTTCCAAATTTCCTAATTTTAAAATTACGCCCCTTTTCATTGAAATGAAACGATTTTTGATAACCTATACAATATAGATATACGAATAGAACAGGAAAAGCAGCATGCATTCAAGTACGACAGTCAACCACAAACCTGACACATAGAAACAAAGAACACATTTAAAGATGAATAAAATTCCAATAAGACATCGCAAAGTTAACACAAAAAGGTTGACAATAGGGCTACCGCCTTGGAACGGTCAGTGGCAAAAAAGGCCGCTGGGGATTTAAACCAGGATTTAGTGTGCACCAAACCTCACACTAACCCTACTTTCAACCCAATAAAACGGGACAGTGTAAATAAAGAAATCCCCGCCATGAACTTTCCTCTAACCATCAAGGCAACATTAATAGGCAATATAAGTAAAACAAAGATGCTCGTGTATATATAAATACAAATAAACAATAGCCTAGAAAGCCACAAAGAAGGTACTCAATGACTTGGCAGAAGCCAGAGCAACACGAGAATAAACCATTGTGGTTTTGATTATATTTTATCATCGACTGTTTAGCATCTTTATTTGTCATATCTACGCCACTTTATCATTGACACCGAACATGCAATAAATACTGAAAAGTGGATCCTTTGCAAGCAAGAAACACAAACAAGAGATAAAAGTAACAGACTCGGTCTGTTGATGAGGGGTAATGTGAAAATGAACAGCTCTCACGCCTCCTGGCACACGCTTAATCGATATTCTATTTCCAAGCCACAAATATTGGGTTTGATGATCCCTAAGGACCAGTTAGTAATAACACTACTGATTTGTAGTCGGAGCGACTTTTTACGGCCGCCACACAGCACGAAACGAACGCTATTGTGACTGTCAATAAATACTGAAAAGTGGACCCTTAAAAGTTACAGACTAGGTTGTATTGAGTCTGTTCATGATGGGTAATGTGAAAATACAACACACCTCACTTCTCCTAGCAACGGCTTAAGCGATATTCTACTTTCAAGCCACTAAAATTGGGTTT
The DNA here is from genome assembly GCA_037043455.1 of Cyrtodaria siliqua. Lineage (NCBI taxonomy): Eukaryota > Metazoa > Mollusca > Bivalvia > Adapedonta > Hiatellidae > Cyrtodaria > Cyrtodaria siliqua. The sequence continues at coordinate 92,361 of JAWPHD010001972.1, forward strand.
GACCAGATGACCATTAAGTAATAATACAAGTTTTGTATCTCGCATATGGAAATGCATGTTATGTGCTAAATGTTTTTTGGTCACTCTACGTAGGTGTATTCACGGCAAGCCAGTAAGCAGTTTGATTTTGAAAACGAACATCTTCGATTTAACTGCTACAAATTTTCTGTGAAATTAAACATAATTAAGCATTTCAACATTTGAAAACTGCTTCATCCGCGAACGGCAACAGTGAGTCGTAAAGCTACGATTCGGGGAATAGAGTAAAGGCGAAAAGCAATATTACTTAATTATGTTTTAATTCCACAATAAATTACATCGTTGTTAAATTGTAGATGTTCGTTTTTCAAAAACAAATTGCTTACTGACTCAACTATCCCAAGCATACATATCAGTATTCTCTCAGGAGATATCAAACACAATAAAACAGCACAGTTGAAATAATACCAGTGTCCCATACAGTGCCTTGTCAGTATGGCAGTATTATTAATTGAATGATTTGCATGCAGTTCGTAACAGACACTCTAGTTTTATGCTGGTACACGGTAAGCTCGCTGTAGACAATATACTAGATCCCACGCGTTTTCTTATGCTTTTATTATTATTTATTTTTTTATAATGAAATACGAGTAATCTTAATCAAAGTATGAATCATTTTAATGGCAATACATGCAATTGTTAAAAACGTTAAAATGTGTTAGATGCACATCTAAGATATCGTACATAAGATACTCAATGTATGCTGTGTTAGAACACATATCCTTCTTTAACTTCCTTCAGGTGAACGGCATCCGTGTTCCCTGGACACTATATTTATTACAGGATAAAAGGTAATTTGTTCCAAGTATCCTATGGTTGATTCTAAATTGGAACCAAAGTAACTTAGGATCTTTTGTTATTTTATAAGGTAAGGCATATAATCTTTCAAATTCAAAGTTTGGAACACTAACTACTTCATTTTTCCATTTACTTAATGCTTTTGGATATACATTATTTCTAATCATAATGTCATATATGTTTCGACAGCCTTTCTCATATTGTAGAATTAAAGATAGGATTAGTGGACGTATAGGGTTTGGGCTGTTACAGGCTAGATGCGCAATATTCAGTTTTGCCAAATAATTCCTGACAGCAGTTATAATACCTTCATATTCAAGAAAATTGGACTGTATATTATAGATTTCATAAAATAAAATAATGTTTATTTTTGATATTATAACATTAAAATTATCTGTGTAAAATAAGTCTGTATGTATTGACAATGTGGGTTGTACACTGGGTTTTGAAACAAATATTCTTTACATGTATTATTGTCTTTTTTTCCAGAGTTTATAGAGACTCGCTGCAATCTTATAGCTTCCATATATTCCCTATATAGCAATCATACTATATTTTCCACCAAAATTGTTTTGGAAATACCTCTGGATTGCAGTGTGGTATTATTTTTTTCCGTTTACACTCTGTTAAAATTGTACATTGTATAATATACTTCTATAATTGTAAAGAATAAGAAAACCTCCCCATGTATTCTGTCTCTGATTACAATATATGCATTTATTCACTTGATTATATTTCCTATTACTTTATTTACAAACTAATAGATGCATATTACATGTTTTTTATGTAAGGTTTGATGAGGGATGGCCCACCCCGACCCTTACAAACCTATTACGGGGTGAATAAATGGATCACCAATAATCTGGTGATTGAAATTAAAAAAAAAAAAAAAAAAATATTTATTACAGGAAATGCGTCTTTCCTCTTCACAAGGAAGAACTTACATTATCATCAAGTACATTTTTTCTAACAATGAGACAAATCTGGTCGTACGACAATCACAGCACACACATGCAATAACACCGTATATCTGTAGAGAACAATAAATATACCACGAAAATGACAATACACAACACAGATAGAAGTGAATGCATGGTGGTCTTTAAGCAATATAGCATTGTCTCTGTATCCCTAGGTGTACGCTTTTGTATTATAGTGTGATTTATATTATTAAATTTTGTTTAAAACAATATTTTTACTATTTCACAGACAATGATAATAATAATAATAAAACAAAAGAAAATCTAATTGATACGATGAAACATCTGTTTCATCCGAAGTACTTTCCGGGTTTTGGAAGATTAATCGTTCACTACCGTGGTATAAAAGATACTATCTGCGATACAGCATTACGGCATAGGAAATGCGACTATCCACAAGTTAAATTAGATATGATGTATGCATGGTTTAATGACAAATGCCAACGTATTTAAATGGAATATGTGTTTTATGTACAGAGGGAATTATCAAATCCTAAACTGAAATTTTGAATTTTTTGGTATTGCGATTATAATCAAAGTTTATGGTTAGCTATTAATTGACATTGCGTTGTTAAAAGAAGAGTGGTACAGTGCAGGCGAGCATTTATACTCACGTAGGTCTACGCGTTGACGTATGACCAAACAAATGTTTTATGTCAAACAACATCTGGATCTCTCTTGACCCCGCTGATTCAGCAGGACAGAAACATAGAGTTGAATTGAATTGAATTAAGTTTTACTGTTCACCAATACGTGCAAAGTAATATGGCACCTAACTGGAATGAACATGCCAGGCCTATCCTCCATTTACATCAGGATGCAATATGGAGAATGGGCATAGCATTCCTCATTCTAATTTAATATTTTCTATAACAAAACATAAAGCCAGACAACATAAGAGATGTCCGAGTATCAAACGATTAGTTTCACAAGTTAATATCTGTCGTGAATGGCTAACAAATTGTTTTCTTTAAAAACATTTATTTCTCATATAGATCACTATACTACATGTTTATAGTGTTCGTTTTTAATAATTATACGGCCATTTTTTATGTTTTGTTTCTAAAAACATCTTTGTTTACTAATTTATTCAATGTGGTTATAAAGGGACACGTGGCAGCAGTCTTCATTGACATGAAAACATCGATTTATTAATCCAGTATTAGTTTGACTTTTATCATGTCGATCTGCATAATTCTGCCGAGAAACCGGGTGCCTGAGATTAAACCTTATCGCGGGTACGTTCCTATCTCGTAAGGTGAACTTCTCTTGATGACGTATGCACCTCTTTTGATGACGTCACGGTATATTTGATGACGTCTGGGTAGTATTGAACGGGAAAAAATTGAAAAAATGAAAAAAGTTAAATTAAATGATTTTAACCGATCAACATGATAAATAGAATATCATGTTAGTTCCTGATCGTATCCAGTTTGTCAGGTTCGGCACGAAAAAAATGAAGCCCTCGGCCGATCCTCGGACTTCACATTTGTTTCTCAGCCTCACCTGATAAACTGGATAGGATCAGGCTCTAACGTGATACTCTCTATTTAACCTGCTTACATATAAAACACATGAGTTTTCAATGTTTCTTAGCTATTCTATCATAGATTTAAATATATTATCGATGCAATATAATCAACAAGTTAATTATACACAAATACACATGGATTATAACTGTTATTTTATTAACTTTAATGATTTGCAAATATGCAAGCTATGTAGAAAAATACCTGAGCGCCATCAGGTTTAAAAACATCACTATTACTGTGAGTCCCTTTAAAGAGTTTAGTACTTGTTTCTTATTCTGTTTACTAAAAACCAAACACAATTATTGCTAGATGCGTTTAGTTGTTAGAATTGTTTATATACATGTTGTGGTACAGATGATTATTTGATTTAAGAATAAATACAATGGCAGTTACACGGGTCTTACATTTTTAAATAACCACACAAATTAACGATAATGTAGCATTACCGGTAAAAATAACATATATAAGTAATATACTGAAAGCAAAAAGAAACACATAATGGGTATTTCCGCAATATATTGTATGTTTAATATGCTACTGCAATTTATATTCCATCAAGAAGATGTTTATAACACTCTCGCCATCGTCCGGGGAAATTACTCAAAGCACACTGGTAACGATCTAACATACTGAATCAAACATATCGCTTAAGGTGCAAATAGTTCAATTAATCTTATAGTGGATAATGACCTTCAACTTCAATTTGCAATGTCTCTTCTTTTGCGTTTATAATTCTGCAACGCAGAAGACACACGTTCTACATTTGACCATTCGTAGTAGTAAATTATTATTTATTTTTAATTTGTTTATTGTCAAGTGTATTTGAGACATATATTAAAACAATTCAGATACACTTCACATATTTGTTCAACATTAACTGATACGAACAAGGCACATCTTACTTGCTGAATAGACATTCGCCGCGTTGCCATCGTTATGTAATATGTATAGCATAATTTTTCGAGTATATGCGATTTATACTGCTTCTCGAGGAAAATATGCTATATATGTTTTGTACCAGAGCCATTTATCCAACTACGCATGTGCAAGAAGTTTTAGGGCGTTGCAGTTTTCAGTAAAAACAACACCTCGATCCAATCAAGAAATAGCATTATCACGCGACATGAGCATGACCAATGTTTTGATTATTCCAGCCAATCGCCTTTGTATATTATTGGACAAAGCACGAATAAATTTCAAGATCCTTGTGTATATGTATAATTGTTCTGTAGGAAAAGCACCAGCATACTTAATTGATTTGTTGACTCCTCAAACCGCAAAACGCTCATTAAGATCATCTCAATCATCTGTAGGATCATTTGTTGTGCCATTTAATAAAAATAAGACTTTTGCAGATAGAAGCTTTAGCACAGTAGGTCCGAGATTGTGGAATAAACTTCCCATTGAAATCAGACAGAGTGAAACTGTGGACATTTTTAAGAAGCAGTTAAAGACTCATTTTTTCAGAGACTATTATTCTCTTTTCTAAGAGCAGTATGCTTCATGGGATATGACTGTTGTGTGTGAGTAATAATTTGTTTTATATGACATGCATTTTATTTACTAATTTTCATGTATTTTAATCATTGTACAACGCCATTGAATGTATACTTTGTATGTAGAAATAGGCGTTTAATCAAATAATAAAGTTTAAAGTTTAAATGCATTTCAAGGAGTGCTGTTTTGGTAACGATTAAGTCGTTTTGATTGACTGGTTGTGTGTAAATTACAACAGAGCGCGCGCAAAATTGAGTAGACCATGGTATAACTGCCGAATATATCATTTATAGCATGGCTGAAATATACACGGCTTAGGCTCAGACCTTCAGGTTTATGACAAATATATCATAAGCAAGAATAAAGGAAAACCATTACAGCTATGATACAAGTATAGGATAGAGCATGAGTTTTGCACGTGTACGGGGAGATAATGCACGAGCGTTAACGAGTGCATTATCGTCCGTACACGTGCAAGACTCATGCTCTATTGTATTTATACCACAATAACTAACATATGCTGTGTATATCCTGGGGTATTACACGATGCATAGTGTGTATTTAGGCCATTGTGGTATAATGTTGCTATATAGAGCACTCATATGCATAACGATGGCGTGATTTAAATGAACACTCGGCAATCTTGATTGTTTTAAAACACGCGAGTTTTTCTACATACGTTTCACATGTACAAAGTTAAGAGTATTAATATAAGGTGATAATAAAATAAATTGGCCAATATTTTATTTTATTGCAAAAGTCAAATTTCTGTTGGATCATTTGACCAAACAAAATCATAGCTAGATGCGTTTAGTTGTTAAAATTGTTTATATACATGTTGTGGTACAGATGATTATTTGATTTAAGAATAAATACAATGGCAGTTACACGGGTCCTACATTTTTGAATAACCACTCAAATTAACGATAATGTAGCATTACCAGTAAAAGTAACGAACTGCAACAAGTAATATACTGAAAGGAAAAAGAAACGCATAATGGGTATTTCCGCAATATATTGTATGTTTAATATGCTACTGCTAATCGAATGGTACAGGGCGACATTAGGCCTGTCCTTTCGGAAAGGAGGTTCAAACAGCACCGAACACACCAATGGATACCCTTTTAAAGTTTCATTATCGACAGAATGCGCATTTGGCTCAAGCAGGTGAGCAAACTTCGGCTGTAAATATTGCATTCTCTTAACATTAAACACAATACTGAAATGGCTTGACTTTTTCAAGCGACTTCAACATTTATGAATTTCGTGTAACAAAGTATACTTTGATTAAAATGTCTACTACATGACGGAGTTGTCCTTTCTGTAATTAGTTGCAGCCCCTTTTTGTACAAAACACGTTGAGATATATCTGGAATATTACGTAGAATTAGGTGTGTGTAATAGTATAGGCAATTTTTTAATTATGCGTTTCTTTTTCCTTTCAGTATATATAAAATATGTCAAACAGAAACGAAGTACTAACACATTATTGACAAACACATTGCTAGGGCTCTGTTACATGTACGCAGCTGTTCTCATACCATCATTTCAAAGTACAGATATTTAAGAAAATATAAAAAATGTTGTTCCAATTTATATTTCACCATCAGTATGTTTATAACAATCACGCCCTCGTCCGGCGGAAATTAATCAAAGCACAATCTAACATATCTGACATACTGAATCAAGCATATCGCTCAAAGTGCACATAGATCAATTAGTCTTATAGTGGGTAATGACCTTCAGTTGCAATTCGTAATGGTCTGTTCATCGGCGTTTTATAATGTTGCAACGTTAATGACAAATGTTCTGTATTTGCCACGAGTTGTGTACAACTTCAGTGTAAACGGTCAACATCAACTGAAATACTATTTCAAAAACAACAAAAGAACCTGACGGAGCATTGGGTACAAGTCATGAAACTCATTTTGACGGTTCCATTAACTTGACCGTTTGGGTTCGATAAAGGTCTAACACCACACTTCGATTTTACTGTGTTGGCCATTAGGAAAAAAGTCCAATTTTTCATTCAGAATGTGACATTTACAGTCTAAAAGTATTTTCCTCGGAAGTTACAGTCATTGCCGCTCATAAAAATCCAAGACGATCCCGGTGTCCCCGACATTGAGGTCCCATGTGTAAAAGGTGACCCCGTCTTGATGTCCCTTTTTCGTATATTATTACATGAGAAAACCATATGCATATATTAGAATGTTGGAAAACGTTCATCAGTTATCTATTTAGAGCTATTGAATACATTTCTTAAAGGTACAACAACTAAACAAATACAAAATTAGGCCTTATAATGCTATTTTGTACAAGAAAAAAAGAGGAATTAGTTTTTTATAGTAGGATTAGTCGACTACACCTCGGCGCTGAACATGCAGTTGGTGATTAAAGCCTAGATATATTACATGTTGATGGTCAATGACATCTCCAACAGTGCTCAAATGCTAGTATGAAAAAGTATTATAGAAAACACCTAAAGGCACACATGTTTTAACAACTATTCCCTGAGGGTTTCCTGAAGTTCCAACGTGTGTAAATTTCGAGTATAGACTCATTTTCTAGAAAACGACGATTTCCAAATTTCTCATTTCACACTCGTTTTATATAGAAAACAAACTGAACAATCTTCTTCTCATAGATATATATCATCGCCTTATAGCCCTTTATTACGTTTGATCAACCACATGGTGCAGATTTATTCTCGCTCCGGGACCGCAGTCTTACAAGGACTTATATGAAACAACATTTCTCCGAAATTATAAATTGTGTGCATCAATTTTTATTTACAAGTACAATTCCATCAGGATATGTAGCATTCAAGGGCCACAGTCAAGCACAAACACGCACCTTAACAAGCAACAACTACAAAGATGAATACAAGTCCGCGACTTTCTTTTATTTGTATGTTTATTAGTGTTAGCACATTTGCTGTTAGGCGAGACATGTGAAGTTATGCATTTATTATTATCGTTTTAGCAACGTCCGTTGAAGCCGAAAATACATTTGAAGGTATTGCATTTAGCTTGCTCCATTGGCGTTAATGAGCAGAACATATTCTTTAGAGATTTGCTTTAGATATGATGTACCTTTATTTACGTGGTCTTGTCAATTTCAGAGCTGAAGACAGGATAATAGCGAGGTTGTGTTCACCTAAAATCTATTTAAGCTAACCAGTAGGCATTATTGCCTACTGACCATTCTAAGTGGGTAACCATGTCTTCACCACTTGTTGTGTTGGGAATTGTCAATATTTTATTTGCTCCTTTTTATGATACAGAGCAGACCATTGCGTTTGGGTGCTGTGATTTCTATAAAACCATTTTTTTCCATTTTTCAACATGGACAAATTGAACAATATTTGTTTTGCATTATGCTGTAGCTGTTCTGTTTACATAAGATATATACATACACCTGCAATTTGGCGTCAACAAAACTGAATATAAAAAGCAATTGAATTATCCCAGGTATTGTAAATATCGAGATACGTGCTTTAGATTCTAACGTTCTATAATGCGTGATTAACAACATACTACGTGTTGTTTTTACTTTAATGCTACGGCTTCGCAGACTTAGATAATGACAGTTATTTGTATTTCAGTATTGAGCTTCTAGAATTTTTGTCATTTCTAATGTCGTTTGCATCCCTTGACAAAGAGAACATTTCTAAGCCAATTGTGTTCGTCTGTGGACAAATGGCACCTGTCAATTATAGATGAGTTTAACAAACAACATGCCAAAAACACTAATCGCGTATGCAACAAACCAGTCAAGGTCCTGTCTTTAGCACGTACGTTTTATGAAAACAAAACTGCATGATCTTATATGTTTAACAATCTTAAAAGTGTGTTATATGTTCTACTGAATGTTTGCTAATCGCCAGGATTGACTGGTCTTACCAACATCATACAACTCAGCAATTAATTTTGATTAACGACTAATTTATGTGAAATTCATTATTTTGTTGTATTTTATCATTATATACTCAACACAGCTATACTTAAACTATATAAGGGAAGCCATACATATCCATCAACCGGATTTCATAAATAATACGAACTTTGAGTAGTAAATGTTCCTTTATTTTATTTGGCTCAAAATTCTTCTTTTATGATATGACATTTGACCACGTGCGATGAAATTTCTTTATTTTATCGGTATGCAATGTATAAGGTAGTTAATCTAAGACCACGTTTTACTTATTCTAGACAAACAATTACCAAATTAATGTTATTAGACAAGAACAATTATTATTACATAATCTTATAATTAAACTACATGACTAATGTACAGGCTGTGGACCCTATAACGACGCCTACCTAAAGCCCATTGGGACGGTGGCGTTTTATGTTTGTCTATGATCTTTCTTGTCGTGCCCTTAATGGTTTATTCTCTTGTTGCTCTGGCTTCTGCCAAGTAATGGGGTATCTTCATTGTGGCTTTCTAGGCTATTGTTTTTTTTGTATTATATTTATACTAGCATATTTGTGTTTTACTTATATTGCCTATAGATGCTGCCTTGTTGGTTAGAGATTAGATCATGCCAGGGATTTCTTTATTTACACTGTCCTGTTTTAATGGGATTACAGTAGGGTAAGTGTGAGGTTTGGTGCACCCTAGAACCGGTTTAAATCACCAGTGGCCTACTTTGCCACTGACCGTTCCAAGGCGCTAGCCCTATTGTCAACCCTTTTGTGTTTGTGATGTCGTTTGCTGTTATTATTACATTTGCCTTCTTGTTTGTCTGTTTGCGTGTTTGTTTCTGTGTTTTGTGGTTGACTGTCCTCCTTGAATGCTACTTTCCCTGTCCGATCTTTTTATATTTCTTTATAAATCATTTTGGGGGTAAAGTCTGATTTATTTTCAAGAAATCTAAAACAAGACTAAAATCTATAGTAGAGTTTTATTCTATTATTGCTCTGGCTTCTGCAAAGTCATTGAGTAACTTCTTTGTGGCTTTCTAGGCTGTTGTTTTTTGTATTTATTTATACACGAGCATCTTTTTGTTTTACTTATATTGCCTAATAATGTTGCCTTGTTGGTTAGCGAATAGTAAGTGTGAGATTTGGTGCACCCTAGAGCCTTCAGCGGCCTTCTTGCCACTGACCGTTCCAAGGCGGTTGCCCTATTATCGACCCTTTTGTGTTTGCGATGTATTATTCGGCCTTTTATTCATCTTTAATTTTTTTTTGTTTCTGAGTGTGTTTGTGGTTGACTTTCGTCCTTGGATGCTTCTTTTCCTCTTCGATTGTTATATCTATATTTAACTTCACGTGTTAGTAATGAAATAGGGGCACGTTACGCGGAAATTGGCTGATAAGAAAAAACAAACAAAAACGCGTTTAATAGTGTTTGTTTTTCACTATAATCATGATAATTAGTAACAACTTTGAAGTATGACACATTCATTATTTTGATTTTGGCAGGCGATATTGGCTCGCATTCCCTGCCTGGCAAGTATATTCCCCCTCGTCTGACTGCTCGGATGAATACAGTTTCCAGGAAGGATATGTGAGCCCATGTCCCATGCCAAGAATCGAAATAACTAATAACGTATACATCTTAGTTCACATATGTGTTAGGTTGCCTGGTGGATAGCACGGCCATCTCATACATCTTCGTTCACATATGTGTTAGGTTGCCCGGTGGATAGCACGGTCATCTCATACATCTTCGTTCACATATGTGTTAGGTTGCCTGGAGGATAGCACGGTCATTTCATACATCATCCTTCACATATGTGTTAGGTTGCCTGGTGGATAGCACTGTCATCTAATACATATTCGTTCACATAATTGTTAGGTTACCTGGTGGATAGCACGGTCATCACATACATCTTCGTTCACATATGTGTTAGGTTGCCTGGTGGATAGCACGGTCATCCCATACATCTTCGTTCACATAAGTATCAGATTACCTGGTGAGTAGCACAATCGTCTAAGAATCCGGAGATCATGAGTTGCCTGGTGGTTGCCTGGTGGGTAGCACGGTAATCTCAGAATCCGGAGATCGGGGATTTGAGCCTCATGTATTCAGGTTATTTTCAGCAGGACACTTCGCATAGCCTCGCCAGACGGATAGAGGTGTGAATCCGGCGGTCCCGTGAACCGAAACATAGCTGCTGAGCACGTACAATAGTATGATTAAACTATGCATTTACAAGAGTGTTGCAATATTCCTTTTCTCCGTGGTATTGTTGCCCTCTCTTTCCAGCGTGCTGGCGTGGCTTTAACAATCCATTAAATCACGTTATATAAACTTTTATATATAGATCTACGCACTCATTATTAACAATTGCCGTTGACAACCTTATAAAGGCAATATATGCCACGAATAAATGCCACACGTATTACCAAGTGTAGTCGGCTGCATTCATTTTAAGGTCTTTAAGTTTTTCTATACATAAATATAAATAAAAAGATGGGGAAAAAACATTTATACTACCAAACTGTAGCACTGTATCAATGTCTTTTTCCGCATCTATTAATTTATTCCAACATTTACCTATCATCTCGGGGATCCAGTGCTTTTTGAAAGACATTTTGTAGATGTATGTATTTCTCACACTTATATATAAATTATATATATATATATATATATATAAATACAATATACGGTAAAGAATGGTATACATCTTACAATACCCTTTCTGGAGCACGGGATCACGAGGATTCCGGAAAGATAGGTATTTGAAAAGATAAATGTAAGACATTATCAACCAAACAGTGCTTAAATTAACATATACAGAGCGCTTTCGACTTTAATCGCCTTTTTCAGGATACATACAAAAAGTTACAAAAACAAACACATACATTTCGGAAACAAATGTTTGTGCGCGTGTAGACTTAGACTTATTGCTGCTACATGCATGTAATTCATATGCATGTAATTCATACCGTTGTGTTGGTTGTGTTCCTTCTTAAAGCGTGTAGTCTTGGTTTTATAACGAGGTAGGCTTTACTGGATATACTAATGTTTGTAGTGCACATGTAGCACTGCCAAATGTACACTAAACTATATTTTGTGATGGTCACTTTTGAAATATTCTAGGTGAAGTAAAATATATCAGTCGGTTTGAAATAGTATTTACTGTATACTTCAAGCAATCTTGAAACACGCGATAATCTGTTAAATGTTATGGTATTAAAATAACTACGACTGTTCTCTTGAACACATTCCCACGTGTTCCAAACAAACACATTCATCAAGGGTGCAAAGGTCTTGTAACAAAGTAATTGACGCGTAACTTACATCAGGAAAAACGATCAGTAGTTGGAGAGAAGAACAAAAGCATATTTTGAAGCGCATTTATCAGACTCTTGTTGTAGCCAGATCATCATATTGTTTTGCATTCCAAACGTAAGTAGGAGCGAGATATCAAGGAGGCTTGTTGAACGTTAAGTGAAATCACATATAAAGCCAGTTCGTAGCTACTACACTCTGCAAATTTTGAATGCTATTTTAAACATCAACGACTAGTCTATCAATCATTTATATTATTACTGTCTTTTTAACGAGTTATTGGTGGCACAATACAAAAGAGAATTATTGTAAACATTCCCATTAACTGCATGATTCATTGTGTGCCTTACCCTGTCCTCCCAGATGTAGTGATCTATTTATCAAAATGTTTCAACAAGAGAAATACTGCCATTACGTGGTCCGAGTATTAGCATTCATTACCCATCCAACCCCTTCTCCATAAAGCGAATACGGCGCTGGCTGGGGTATAACATAAAACCGTAACAACCAAAACTTTGCATATTGTAAAATTAAAACATTTAATACGTAATTTTAAACAGGTTATCACATTTGTTTCAATAAAACTTGTTTTTAAATGTTTTGTATTGTTTGTATGGTGTTTTATGTAATGTTTTATTGTCGAAATATCCGTTATAAAATCTGGCTAATATAAGCTTTCCCATCGTTTAATGGAATTAAGGCGAGACCACGTAATGTATAAAATTATCTAAAATAAACATCAACGTTTTATGTAATTCTTTCAGACGTTTAATGTTAAATTTAAACCCTGGAGTAAAACTTGTTTTCATAGTAAATAGCAAACATAAATATAACATACACAACATTTAATGAAATGTTAATAACGCACAAAGAGGATACTTTTTTTGGATTAGATTAAAGTCTAAAATATATGTCGATGCTTAATTTGTCTATATTATAATTTACCTAAGATATATAAAAAGATCGGACAGAGAGAATAGCATTCAATGAGGACAGTCAATCTCAAAACACAGAAACAAGCACGCAAACAGACAAACAAGAAGGCAAAAGTAATTATAAATGCAAGCTACACCACAAACACAAAAGGGTTGACAACAGGGCTACAGGGCTTACAACGAGATATAGTTTCGCAAAACTTAAAACAACTGTTTGCGTCTTTGAATTCAGCGATCTGTCCAGTTATGCATCCTATCACGTTAAATATCACTAGCCTGCTTAGGCCTTCATGTTAGAATAACTTGGACACATTAAACATAATGTGAAAACGAATGTTGTACGACTATGTGATTTTTATGGATTTGTATGATTAAAACATATAAATTTAGGATGCATACATTGATACATTTTTAAAATTGTATTATTACCACACTCAGGTATACAGTTTTTATAAATAACAAATAACCATTTGTCTATCTGGGCTTACGAATCAGTTTTTTAGACTTGCCTTAACATTGAAAACCATATGAAGAACATTGTTTTGCTCGACTCTATGTATTTTCTTTAAATATGTGGCCATTTCCTACGGTAGCTCTGGTTGGTGACACGCGATGGATACCAAGCGTTTACAGGCGATGAGGTTCGATGATTCGACTATGGAACAGACTAATTAATATGGATAATAGGAGACTGACTAAAATGTATTTATTTATGATTATAACATTTGTGCTAACAATTGGACTTACGATATTAAGCAAATAATGTGTAAATTAGGGCTTACAAACAATTTCAATGACAATATAGATGTAAAATTCGAACAAGGAACAGCAGCATTCAAGGACGACAGTCAACCACAAACACACAGAAACAAAGAACAACTTTTTAAAGATTAATAAAATGCCAAATAAGACATCACAAACACAAAAGGGTTGACAATAGGGTTACCGCCTTAGAACGGTCAGTGGCAAAATAGGCCGCTTGGGGTTTAAACGAGGTTCTAGGGTGCGCCAACCCTCACACTTACCCTACTGTCAACGCAATAAAACGGGACAGTGTGAATAAAGAAATCCCCGCCATTAACTATTCTCTAACGAACAAGGCAGCATTAATAGGCAATATAAATAAAACACAAAGATGCTCGTATATATATAAATACAAATAAACAATAGCTTAGAAAGCAACAAAGAAGATTCTCTATGACTTGGCAGATGTCATAACAACAAGAGAATAAACCATTGACAAGACAAGAAGGCAGACAAACATCAAATGTCACACACCTTTTGGGCTTTACGTAGACGTCATCGTAGGGTCCACAGCTTGTCCGGTCATCGCACAATTAAAGAGGAAAGCATAGTGGCGAACTGTCTATGGGTCTACTCCCAAGCATGAAGTGCGTTGCAAAATGATATGGTCATAACCTCTTTTGATAAACCTTTTAACATGTTTAACAAGTTTAACAAAGATAGTATGAAAGTGATCATGACCAAGGATCTTACGAAGTTTGTAAATCACTTCACCATAGAAGTCAGGTTGTGATAGTCCTTGTCACAGAGAGTTCTTAAATTACTTTTATATTTGAAAAGAAGATCCGGGTTACTATAATACAATTTTGCATAAAGTTTTACAAAGTTTATGGTAACGGTAACCCTGATGGAGTAACTTTTTAGTTATACAAAGATTACGAATATTAAAGTCCTCAACTCGAGTACAAGCTCTAGAAAAACGAATAGGTTGAGACACATAGACTCCATAAGAAGACTCAACATGATATCTCTTTCATAGCAATATAAAAAAAAGTCTGCGACAAGGGGTGCACAGTTCGTACCCATAGGGATACCAACAATTTGTCTATAAACGGTCGTTTCATACCTGACGAAAATATTATCTAATAGGAAGATGAGTGCTTCACAAACTTTTTGGAAAGTCCACATAGTAATATTATTACAGGCCAAAAATGTAGTTTTTTCCCTAGCGAATGTTTTTAGAATATGAGAAATAAGATTGTCTTTGATAACTTAAAGGTGATGTGGTAAGGTTGTAAATAGTGTAGAGAAGTCATAAGTGCTAATAGATGAAACTTGAAGTTTATTGCAACTTTTAACAAGAACGTCTCCTGAATATTTAATAGACCAAAACAAATTAATCTCAGAGTTTCAATAAGTTTTATCAAAATATTGTTTAACGTGATCTTTAACGTCATATATGTGATACTCATAAGGTTGATTAACAATAGTTGTCCAATTCTTATCACATTAAATGTATTATTAGTAACTCCTGTACAGGCCGAAATGATAATTATGCTTTGATATGAATTATTGAATGTTATGTTAATGTGCAAAAATGTCGTCTCCTATAATTCTTTTAGGATGGTGTTTATAATTCATGTTTTATATATGAAATAATGTATATGTATGAATATTTGATTGTAAACAATGAGACGCAAATAAACTATTAAACTATAGCGGTTCTACAACAATTATTTCAACTTGTGTTGTTTGGCCACAGTAGTATACCTAGTATATTGGGAAAAGCGATCATGCAAAAAAACGTTCGTGCGAGGAACACGTCTTTACGTTAAACAGCATTATTAGGAATAACGACTATAATTTTCACTGCTTTTATCGACCTCAAGAAATGGTTTGATTTTATAGATAGAAACATGCTTTTATATAAACTTATGTTGTACAAAATTGATGGGAAACTGTATAATTATATAAAATGCATTTATTCAAATTCAAGATTAAGGATGTAACCTCTCACCGACGCTGCTTTCTGTCTTTGCCTACGACCTTGTTCAGTAGCTCAATTACCTTGACCTTGGTGTAGCGATGGGATACCTTAAAATGTCTCTCTTAATGTATTCGGATGACATTGTGGTCGTGGCTGACTCGGAGTTAAAGATACAAACAATGTTAAACACCCTTCATCAGTGGTGCAAAACCCGGAGAGTTCTTATAAACTGAACAAGTCTAAGTGCATGCATTTTAGGAAAGGAAGAGCTAAGCGGAGTGAATTTACATTTAAAATTGGCAATACTGTCCTGGAAACTGTTGAATCCTACAATACTTTGGCGTTACTTTCCACGAGAAAAACAATTTTACAATAAAATGTGAACCTTTAGCGAAAGGTGCTGGATGTGCACTTGGCAGCATCATTAACAAAATACACCGTTTTAAAGAAGTCGGCTGTCGTTCGTTCGAAAAACTGTACAACTCGTGTGTAATACCGATCATGGACTATTGTGCCTCTGTGTGTGGGGTGGGGGTGGGTGCGGGGGATATAAGCAGTTTGAGCGTATATGCAACATTCAAAAGCGTGCTCTGCGCTATTTCCTTGGGGTACATAGATTTGCGCCTACGCTAGCTCTGGTTGGGACACGGGATGAATATCAAGCGTTTACAGGCGATGAGGTTCGATGATTCGACTGTAAAACAGACTAATGCATATGGATAATAGTAGACTAACAAAATATTATTTATTCATGATTAAAACGTGCTAACAATTGGACACGATATTAAGCAAATAATGTGTAAATTAGGGCTTACAATTTCAATGATAAAATCGTTGTCTGTTTGTAGACCGGGTGGTAGATAAGAAGGTACTAGGTCAATAGTTTCATCGTTTAATATATAATTATGTGGACATCAGGCTTTATATCGTATATATGAAAGAGTACGAAAGTGGCATGCAACAATACAATAAAAACATATAAATCTACGGCTCTAACTAAAATATATATTATACTTGCAATTCAACCGCGCACTGAATTTAACACAATGGATATGTATAAAATACAAATATAGCCTTATCAGAATAATAACTTTGTATATATATCTCAATACGCATCTGTATAAATGTAACATTATACCATACTCGTCTATCAACATTACGATCTCAGGGTCGGTGTTAGAACCGCACCCGGCAAGACATAGGGAGAGAATGAATTTAAAATGTATAAAAGAGATCTGATAGGCTGGTTAGTTCTATTGGCAGGGGAATGCGATAGTGACATGCATAATTATGCGTGCAGGGTGATGGATCCTCAACTTACCAAAGGTCCACTCTCATACTCTTTTACATACAAAGTTAACATACACCACGGATACGACATGGAATCACTCAGACAACTATTTATAGTACATCTACATCACATGACATACACATGACAATCACATGACGATACAGTACACAGGTAATCATAACAGGTACAGGTATAGCACAAAATATATGTACGCTCTGTGCATCCATACATAACAATGATAACACAATACATATATAAGTAACATGTGTTACATATTTGTTACAAGTTAACGTGCTGATAAAGGATTATTATGCCGATATTTGGTCACGTGATATTCGTAATGAACTTACACGCTTTTTAAACAGTCATTTAACTGTGATAATTATGTTTCTCTGAATACAAGAAACATGAACGATCAGTTTTGTGTCAATTTAGATTTGGTATTCTACCATTGCGAATAGAGACTGGGAGATACATGTACCTCGGTGAATCGCTAGAAGAAAGGCTTTGCCAATGTTGTGATGCTAACGCTATTGAAGACGCGATACAAATGTTATTGAACTGTGCACTATACAATCATGTAGGGAACGATGTGTTTGAAGATATTTTCTATAAAGACAGTTAAATAAATGTACACATACGTGATAAACTGTCATTTTTATTACATACTTATCCAAGTAAGGTCGCAAAATATATTGCTGATTCAAATATTTTAAGAAAAATGTTGTTTACTCATAAATGCAATTTGTTTTTTTAAAAGAATCCTTTTTAATCCATTTCGCCACATATAATATATATTTGTTAGTATCCATTTCGTCACATATAATACATATTTGTCAGTTTTATTTCTTCTTATACATATGTTTCAGTTATGCGCAATTTACGCTTTATATACATTAAGCTCTAAACGTTATAATTATATCACGACAATACATTCATTCTTATATTGTACATATTGCAATATTATAAATGCTAATTAACTATAGTTGACTTACTTACTTATTAGTATAGCATCGTTTAGATATGAACGATATTTAGATCTCCTTCCAGGTGACTTAGTAACATTAAGTTGTAAGATGCGCTTATTTTCGCATTCAGTAAGAATACAAACTGGGCCTTTCACTACAAACAGTGTTCCTAGTGAGGAACGTTGTTGTATATATTGTAATAATAACGATATAGAAGATGAATATCATTTTATATTAAAATGACTGTTTTATATTGATTTAAGAAACAGGTATGTTAAACAATATTATTACAAAAGGCCAAGTATGTTTAAGTTCACTGAAGTATTACAATCTGTAACAGGCACACTCTTTTTGATTAAGCGACATATATATATAAAATGTGCAGTAAAGTATATCTGTTAATCTCAATACTACATAGTTCATCCTCTAATTACAGTAGTATTGCTTTGTTTTTTTAAATAGTATTTGCTTCATGTGGGAGCTCAAGTATGCGTGTCCTTACATGCTTGCGTGGGTGCGTGCGTGTGTGTGTGTGTGTGTGTGTGTGTGTGTGTGTGTGTTAGTATAACGTGATGATTAAAATGTGTATATATATATGTTCATTTGAATGATGATGTACTCTGTACAAATGAATAAAGTAAAGAAAATACTTGACGAGCGCGTTACAAATTGTATATGTTCTGTTCTGTTCATGTTGTTTACAGTTTCGTTTATCGCTAAACTGATTACTTGAATAAGTTGACATTACATCATTAAACGATCGTGTTTGGCTGTTGGCTTAATGATATCTACAAAGGTAATAGTTTGTCTTAATAGTTCGTATTAAACATTTCAGGTTGTTATCCTTTGAATGTATCAAGCACATTAAAGGGAATATATCCGTAACTTTTAGCTTGTTAAGCACAAGTTAATTATGTTGGTAAACATGACAGTTGGGTAAGTGTGAGGACTAGTGCACCTGGTTTAAAACCCCAGCGGCTTTTTTTGCCACTGACCGTTCCAAGGCGGTAGCCCTATTGTCAGCCCTTTTGTATTTGTGATGTCTTATTCGGCCGTTTACTCATCTTTAAAGTTGTTCTTTGTTTCTGTGTGTGTTTGTGGTTGACTGTGGTCATTGAATGCTACTTTTCCTGTTCGATTTTTATATCTATATTCCACAGCTACCTTTATTGAATAATGAATAGACAGAAATACGATGTTTGATGGAATTCAATAGTGGTACAAAAATGAAGGTAGTTCTTCGTGGGGTTGAAATCCCTGACCACACTAAAATTCACGAATGTCTTGCAAAAAGTAAATGACGAGTGTGTTACCATTTGAGCTACACGGATAAAGTTATATGATGCAAGACATAATATAATCGAAACCTGCTAATGCGTGTCAGAAACTTACATATAAATACTGCGATATCACGAAATTCAATGTATTACTTCAGAATTAGTTGGGTCTATGCTCATGTTTCCATAATTGTGCACATTTCACTGAATACAATCAGACAGTTATTTGTTTACGCTCAACATATAATTATTTACGTATGGACAGTTTTTCGGTAGGATTGTATGTTTGATACACTTTTTTATCTTAGATTATATATATTTGCATGCCAAACGCTTGCCAATATAGCTCACAGAGATCCCTTGATCTACAACTGTTAGTAAACTACACATTTGTTGCCGATTTCAGTCAACCTTTATTTAAAGATACAGCAGAAACGATTTGTTCACTGGGAAACAAAAGTCGAATGGTACATGGCTACATTAGACCTTTACTTTCGGAAAACAATTACTAAAACAAGTACTAAAACAAGTACTAAACAATACTAAAACAAGTAATAAACAAGTACTAAAACAACACCTAACACACCGATACCGATGCACACAATGATATCCCTTCAACGTTTCGTTATTGATAGAATACGCTCCAACAAGTATGCAAACTTAGGATGTCATATTTTGCAATCTCTTTACATAAAATACGCTACTGAAATGGCTCAAGTTTTCAAGTCGGAATTTTAACAGTTATGCATTTTGTGTCAAAAGTGTACTGTGAGTAAAAAGTCTATAACACCACAGTTTTATCCTTTCTCTAATTTGGTGCAACCCTTTTTTTCACAAAACAGTTTGGGATTTCTCTGGAACATTACATTGAATTAAGAGCGCACTATATACACTATATTGCGGAATTCTCGAGTTACGTTACTTGATTCCTTTAGTAGAAATATAGAACACTTTACAACGTTCTAACAAGGAAATTTACGACTGAGCTAATTATATTTGAATATTCATGCCTGATTTTAAATTGTAGTGTAATCTTTCATGTTACGGTGTGTCTCGTTATTTTGCTATAAGCAGTATTCTGTGAAATTGAAAGATGGCAATACCGCGATATTGCACATTGATTAGGATCTATTTTCGACTGTCAAGAAACGGACACGCGACAGAGTTTTGCAAGATAATGTAATAGAAACTGACGAAATAATTGCATCAGTCACTCACGTACTGATCCTAGAACTATAAATTATCAAACACCTTCAGGTCAATGTTATGATGGCGTAAACCAACATTGACGTTTGTTTATCATTTCGCTTACAAAAGCTCTAGAGGCGGAGAGGTAGGACCCACACCCCATCCTCTTCATGGTAGGTTTGTCCCTTTTATATCATGTTTATTCAAGGTCTTTATCATGACACCGCGTACGCAAACGTGGAAACGTGACTCCATGGTAAATGGAGTGTAGAAGTTGCAGCAACTCTGCAGTTCTGCAGGTTATAATGTGCTAGACCCATTCTCCATATTTTATCTTAAGGAGGTTGGCTGGGAAAGGACGTAGTGATGAGATTGTTTTTATATTTATATTTAAAGCTTCTTTGGTATAATTTAGATACAAAATTATCAAAAAAAAGGCTAGGTCACCACGCTTTTTTCCCCACTAGACGTCATTGAAGAATGCACGTATTTCTAACTTCAAAATTTCACTAAAAATAGGAAAAATATTGTCATTGAACATTTTCACAATTGTTTTCATAACATTAAGTTTATTGAAAAACAACAATTAATTTTCGATTGCATATATACATATCTTTCAAATCATACAAAAGCAATTGTAATCCTCGTGCGTCTTTTTACTTTAAAAAGCAAACATATATGGACCGTACCCCACCCACTTTTGTTTTTACCGAAAAATTAATTCAAGATAAAAAAATATGTTCTAATGATCAACTTTTTTTAAAAACTTGTATATGTCAAGGTCCTATGACTTTTCTTTCAAAACAAGTAAACAAATATATAGGTCACAAGGCTTCTAATGATTTTTTATTAAAAATTCTTTAAATTACACCCATTTTGGAGTTATTTTGACATTTTCAATGTAAAATACTGTACACACAATATTGACATGGAGATCGAAAATAAAATTAGCTCTGTATCTACTTTTATATATGTATTCCACTACTGAAAAACAAAAATCTAATTTATTCTATAGCAAAAGGATAAATTCTACTCAGAGCTACCCATACCCACTATTTTGTGACGGAAAAAATATGAAGAAAAAAAAATTTGCTTAAAATTTGGTATGTTACCATCTTAAATCCTACATTTTATCCATATCTACTAGAACGGAAAAAATGAAACAATTCTGTTGTCAAATAAAACTACGATTTAAAAAATAAAATGTTTAGACTTGAATATGTCAAAACTTGCCCAGCCAACATCCTTAATGTGAATATAGGATGAGCCTGGCATGTCCATTTATCTAAGGCACCATATAACCTTCCAGGTGTGTTGCGCCATAAACCCAATTCAATTCACTTCGCGCACAAACAGAACAAAATAAATAAAGGAAGAAAAACGAATTACATCCGATAAAACACGAGTACAATGAAAAAGAATAAGCAACACGCTATATCGACTGAAATATGTATGGAAGTTCGACGTCCTTTGCTCGTTTCAATAGTTCGTCGAACAAATTCAACAACCAACCATATAATTACTTACGAATTATTCAATCCTAAGCGATTGTTTAATAATCTACGTTACGAGATGTGTATGTCGAAGCTGTATTTCATCAAATGCCTGTACATAAAGGCAAGTAGTGTCGTATGGTTAGTGAAGTCACCTTTAATGAGTGTCTAGCATTACCTCGTTTAATTAAGAATAAACAAATGGGCGGCGCTTTACCATACTCCAACTTCCGATAAATGGAATTTAGGATCACTAAGTACACCATACTACAAAACAGATAGAGTTTGTCTCAGCTCGATGGTCATTTAAATAGACAAACTCGCTGAAACTATTACTTGTATACCGTATATCGAGTTCTCGGGATTTCTTTATTTACACTGTCCTGTTTTAATGGGATGACAGTAGGGTAAGTGTGAGGTTTGGTGCACCCTAGAACCGGTTTAAACCCCCAGTGGCCTTTGTTGCCAATGACCGTTCCAAGGCGGCAGCCCTATTGTCAACCCTTTTGTGTTTGTGATGTCGTTTGCATTTTTTATTAGTTTTGCCTTTTCGGTTTTGTGTTTGCATGTTTGTTTTTGTGTTTGTGGTTGACTGTCGTCCTTGAATGCTGCTTTCCCTGTACGATATTTTTATCTTCTACCGCTATATAATGTATATTATGTACATTAAATTCCAGAGAAATCCCAAGCTATATTATAAAAAGAGTGTTGCGGCTTGTTAGCGAAAGAAAAAAACGGTGCTTTTGTAGAATATTGAACCAAAGTACACTTTGTAACACGAAATTGGTAAATGTTGAATTTCCGCTTTGAACATTTTAATCATCTCAGTATTGAATTTAATGTTGGGAGATTGCAAATGTTGTCATGGTTATCCCATACCGCAAGTTACGAGGAGGGAGCGCTGTGATCAAGTGGTAGAGCGTTGGACCCATGATCGAAAAGTCGTGGGTTCGATCCCCGCCATTGCCATATGCGTCGTGTCCCCGAACAAGACACTTTATCTCCATTTGCTTAGTACTGCTTCTACCAAGGAAGACATCGAGATTGATTGAAATATGTACATAGAGCTTTCGTTACAATCGATGTAAAATAAATAAGTTTAAACTAAAATTAATTACGAGAAAAACATGTTGCCAGCACTAATTACACCTTTTGGCACATGTTTAATAATCAGTATATATCATGTTATACTAGTGTAATACATATGCCAATAGTAGCCGAATCATCTTTCTGTCCGTTCCATTCAGCTCGGCTGAATTACTACTGAATCGGCGAGTTTCTTTGTTCGGTGGCGTGCATTCCCATACCGCAAGTTATGTGATAAACGAGGGTCTAACATTAACTGCACATTGTCGGTACATGTTTAATAACCACTGGCTAAGTGTCAGCTAACTTCATCGGACTATTTACCTATTGGCAAATATTTTAACTGGATCATATTTACACCATTGTTCTTTTATTATTGTTATTGTTTTAATAGCTTCTATTTATATTTGACAGTGTCAACGCATGTTTTATATATTATTAAACTATTTCTTAAACGATAACCATGTACGTGGTGTATTGATTAAACGATACAGGAACTCCGTAGACGCGATGGTAAAGACTCCACAAAAAGATGACCGTCATATGTAGCCTAAACGGTGCTGAAAATGACGAAAAACACCTTGAACCAACACATATTTGTTTTCTTGTGGCGTGTCCCTAAATAAGAATATCTAAAATCGCTTCCTCGGTCACATATAACAGCCATGTAGCCAATCGTGAACGTTACTAAAGCATGAACAGCTTCATCGTTTATTCTTGACAGGCATGCTCTTATATACTGATTATCCCAGATATATACATGTATAAATATCAGCATAGAGAATAACACTATTCATCAGAAAAGTGTATTCCGAACAGCGAATTTCAAATATATATAAACATTCACTCTTCCCGCATACACCGCCCCCACACACAGCCTTTCTAAACAATAAGCTGCAAATAGTTCTGTAAATGAGTAGAGCACCTGTTATATTAGTTTTGATTTATATGTCATAACGATTTATAGTATTACTGTCAATGAAACTAAACACTTCTGCTGGCATTATTTAAGGGTTATGTCCCCCTTTGTAGAATCCCATTTAAGGTGCATTAACACAAGAAAAAAATTAGAACTAAAATAATCCGGAATATCTTTACATGTAACTTGCAGTTTAATATGTTTACACTTTTATCTAGACTGTGCTATACTTGTATAATAAATACTAACTTGATAAAAGTGTGTATTGATCCATACTCAGCTGATGTCATACTCAAGGTCATGTATGTATTGACTTATTAACATATTTGTCAAGAATATATTTATAATGCAAAGATAGCACTGCCTAGAAAAATGTGTAAACATATTTTACTGAAAGTGTCATGCAAAAATATTCAACATTATTTGAGTTCTAATTTGTATCTTTTTCAAATGCAATCTCAATGCGATTACACAAAAGGGGACATAACTCTTAAAGATAAATATAAACAAACGCGTACGCTTTATGAACAACACGATTATACTTCTTAACGTATTGTACGTGTACCACGTTCTTAAATTTAAAAGTCACGTAGTTTTGAACAGTAATATAAATGTAACTGTAATGGAGCGGTTGCTTTTATTATTAATCACGATTTAAGTTGTCTCTTGGGTGAGAGTGGCGCTAATCATACTGTAATTCATCATTTTAAATCGTTCTTTTATAATTATTTTCACCGAGTAATTCTTGCAAATGTCATCAGACAATGACAAATTATTGATGAAGTACTTTTTTCTAATCATCATGTGTAACGATAAAGGGCATGGGTGGCATAACGGAGACATGGTTTTGTAAGGGACTGCATGCAATTATGGGTGTTAATTCAAGTATGAATAAAACAGGAGAAAATGATCGTAAAACCATCATCCGGTTTACTTAATGTCATTGAAATACTTTGGTCTGGAATCGCTAGTTTGTATTGTAAAAATCATTAATAATACATATTTAATTCTTGTTTTGTGATCCAACTAGTTTTGTTTATTTAAGAACACTTGTGTTCAGTAATTCATATTTCAACGTAATCTAACGACCACAATAACATAGTAAGTACTTAATATTTAATATACTAGATTTCATATCCATATCCAAAGTTAATGCATTGTTGTCACGTAACAAGTGTAAACAATGCTATAAATCGTTTAAAAACAGCACTTTAAAGAATGACACACTGAATTCAAAACATGGTCCTTAAATTATTTTAAGGAATATATGAACGACTGCTAACAACATAACCCCAGTATGAATAATTATTGATCAGTCAACAGATAAAATTACCCACCGAGTCGTTCAGTTTTTCATGTAAACATGCTCATTGAAGATAATTTTGAACAATTTACTATTACCCGTCGAAATGTCAATTTGTGAAAATCTATTTTCTTTGAAGCATGTGGTTTATTTTAAAATAATAAAACAACAAATGAGAAAATTTGTCTGAGATACAACAGAAACCAGACCACGCAAATGCAATGACAACTTAGGTCCGTGCAGTACCATAAAATAAATTAAATGCAAACGAAAATACACATCATAAAGAGAGATGAAGATAGGGCTACCGACTTAGAGCGGTAAGTATGCAAAACGGCTTACTGGTTACCGTAAACTGACTTTATATGCAAATAACTCGCTAGGAAACTCATTTGCGGCTTGTAAATTAGTTGGTTTAGTTGTATTAAATGCAATATTGATACTAGAGCGGTATTCTCTATCTCAAATACATACAATTCACGAATGAAAATCCACACACAATCCGGGTGTCCTATTTTATTAATACTATTTTCAAACCGTAGTACATCAAGCAACAAAGATAAATGCTAATTACCTCATATGAAATACGCTAGTTTCTCTATCCAACATACTTTACCTATTTAAACTTCAACCTTTCTTTTGATTCATTTGCAAAGTAACATAAATACATGTCAATGCCCTCGAATCATGTATTATTTTATCACAGCTTCCACCGTAATACTTTCCTTATTTCAACTTAAACCATTGCTCTTTACGATTCAATTGCAGACATTGCGAAGCCAACAGAATTACATGTGAATGACCTCGTACCATATCACAGTATATGTCTGCTATGGTCGAACGTATTCGCTTGTCAATACGTCTACCAGTATTCGTTTCGATTCAGTGCAAAACTTAAGTTGATTGTGATATCCACTTCAACCTCGTTTTAGATTGCCTATGCATTTAACAAAGGAGATACAAGGCTTAACGTATTACACTTTTGCTCAGATGGAGACCGTATTTAAACGAAAAATGCTGTGCCATTATTTGTTGTAGACACTATCGATCATTATAATTTCAGTGCACCGTATATGTGGCAAGCAGATAGCAGTAGGCCGTTCATGAGTCTTGATTGTTAGAGATTTCCTTGATGGATTGTACTTTTATTTACACTGTCCTGTCAATATGAGCGCTGAAGACAGGACAATAGCGAGGTTGTGTACACATTACATATATATAAGCTAACGTGTAGGCCGTATTGCCTACTGAACGTTCCAACTTGGTAATCACGTCTTCGCTACTCGTTGTGTTATGTAAATAAAATTGCCATTTTCATTGTGGTACAGTGCGGACCTACGTTGCCACTGCGTTTGTGTGGTAAGATTTCTATAGGATCATTTTGCTCATTTTGTTACTGTATTAGCTTCTATGATGTTCTAGTTGTAATATGATGGATGGATCAGACACGCATCTTTAGTTATATGTACACCAATAAAATGTTATGTTTTCAATTCTTTATCATAAACCAGCTCCAAGCATGTGAACGCCTTTTGGTGAATAAAACAACAACACAAGCAAAACAACATATGCATATCTCTATTTATTATTAATGTTTTTACAAATTGAATATTTATTCGACTTTCATTTGGTTATTCTAAAGGCACATGTATGCAAGTCTAAATTTGTTTCGTATACCTCTAAACACTCGAATGATAATAAGTCAAACTCGATATGTATTCTTATTTATTCGAAATCCCAGGTTATTACAGAATACAACAGAAAACGTCATTATGACATCCAGAAACATAGGATGGAACAATGTTTTTTAGGAAAAGTGTGTTGTGACCATGAATACATTAAAACTACCTATAAGGGAGATTCTTTGGAAGCAACAAACAAAACCAAGACAATAAAGTAGCAGACACGGTTTTATTGAGTCTGTTCACGAGAGATACTTTAGGAAGCAACTCCTCTCACGCCTACTAGCAAAGGCTTAAGCGGTATTTTACTTCAAACAACATATATTGGGCTCGTTGATCATGTTGATCGAAAGGATCAAAAAAGGATTTTTTACAGCCGTCACACTGATAAGGGAGATCCTTTGGAAGCAACAAACTCAACCAAGAGAATAAAGTAGCATACTCGGTTTTCTTGAGTCAGTTCATGAGAGGTAATGTAAGAAGCAACATCTCTCTTAGGCGGTATTCTACTGTAAAAAATAGTACGATAATGGACCTTTGGAAACGGCCGAGCACGACACATACGAAATATTGCAGTCTCGGTTTGATTGAGACTGTTCATGAGCGGTAGTGAAATATGCTAGCTACCGCTCACGCCCTCTAGCCCCGGGTTGAGCAGAACTCAATATTCATAAAAAATCAGCAGTACAGAAGTTTAACCGTCCCGAAGATGTAAAGCCACATATATTGAGCTCGTTGGATCCAAAGCAATATACACAATTTCATTAAGGCTCATTACATACTAATTGGAGAGCTGGATAATCTTACGAATACAACTGTGACTGAGTTGTATTCCTGTTGGATCTTCTAAGTCTACACAAACAAATTGATCGTAAGATACACTGATGTTTAGATACCGTTTTGAATTTAGTTGTATAAAACAACGTTGCAGTAATCATGTTGGTCTACGTTATTGTCTTGGAGTCCTTTTATAATAAAGTAGTGTAGGTGCAGATTTATATATTAAACAAATACGTGGTAATAATGTGTTGTCTTAATGTCCTTGTCCCGCCAACAACACGCAAATTGTACAATATATGTCCAACGTTGCTAAACATACTGACAACGAGGTATATATATATATATATATACATATATATATATATATACATATATATATATATAACTTATACATTGTGAGAATACACACTCGGTAGATACAATATAAACGGATTTGACCAGCCGAGTCCAAAACTGGAGCGTCGAATTAAGAGTAACTACATGTATATGTAAATGGTAATCTATTTTACGCATATTCAATTTTGGATATTTGAAGTACCGGTGAATAAACCTGTACTTTTTATCGGCACATATACTTTATTTTATGACATGAACACCTGGATAGGGTATGGATGAACGATTTAGTAATGTGTTTAATGTGTGTTTGTCCGTTATTTGGAAGATTAGTACCCTTAAGCTGCTGTGTATGCTTTATAACCATTACGTGGTAACACATTAATTCTAATAAGCGATGGGAAAGGTTGTATTAGCATGATTTTATAACGGATATTTTCACATCAAAACATGTTTAAGAACATTTTTACTGAAAAAGTACGATTATAAGTTGAAAATTACCCATTAAATGTTTTAATCTTACATATGCCAATTACTTAAGCCGAAATCATACCCCAGCTAACCCCGTTTTCGCTTCTTGGAGATGGGGTTGGATGGGGTATGAAAGCTAATACTCGGACCATGTAATGTTCTGCTGGATACAACTACAACTATGTGTTGGCAAGTAATTGCGATTTGTTTCTATTACATTTATATTGCATTGTAATCTAAACGCCCAATGGTACTTTCTCCAAAATCCATCATTTATGTAAATTAAGTTCGTAATAGTTAATTTAAGTTCCATGTTCCATTAAAAGCAGTAAAATAATCGAGAAATTACGAAATAACGTGATCAGGTTTTGTTATAGCTCATTAAAAGTTTAAGAACACATTTTTCCCTAAATTTAAATAAATGATATTAATGCACATAAAACATATTGTTCCTTAATATTCCTTCAACAATTTTAAGCACTTACAGTGTCTGCCAAGTCGCAATTTTCATCTGACTGGCATTTTTGGTGTTCCAAGTTTATTTTTATGAACGCTGATCTAACGCCACAACATTACACCTTTTTTAAATAAATTAATATTGACATCCCATCTCCGAACAAATGTAATCTCTAGACGAATCGATAATAGCGTGTTTAAATGATTTATCGTTATTGCACATTGTAATATCTCGAAGTACCAGCCAAGTCATTACGCCGTCTGCAATGTTTTCAAAACATTAGGCGTGGAAACATAAAGGACAAGCAGACATATTAAAAAGACAACCTTCTGCTTCATAGACTGTATGCGTTTTATTTTACATAATTTCTCTAGGTTCCAAAGCGGTTCCACTAGTGTCAACTGTGTTATGTTTGTGGTGGCGCAACAGTATTATGCTACTAGTTTTCAGTGTAATTGTTACTTGTTTTGAATGCATCTTTTTGGTTGATATTGTTCCTGGTGAATATGTATACTTACGTTTTGAAGGAGCTAAATGCGTTTGATGATCTCTATTAAAATCCATTGTTGTGTTACCCTCTTAACTTGTGCCATGATTAAACAATAACGAATAAGTAACCAGTAAGCAGTACCCACTGCAAATGCGGGGCTGCCAGTCATGTCAAAAACATTATCAGATAGTTAACATTCGTTTAAGATAAGAAACTTGTTTGTCAATAACCAAACGCAGATATGCCGTTGAGACGTCACTCCATGATTTACTTTTTCTGATGCTTATCTGTATTCGTAAGTTTAGTGTATATGACGTTTAGGGCAAGAATTTATTCAACAAAAATCATGATCACGACTAGTCACTTAATTCAATCTAATACGTTGACTCTGTCTAAGTTCTGAATGTCTCAGAATTTTTTTTATGTGAAATTGGAAAAAAATGTATTGAAAAATGTTCTATCAGTAATCACATCAGTAAAGCAACGTATTTGATGAATTTCAAAGAAGTTTATTTTATCGAAATTCATAGATACCAGTAATTTCAAAATTTACAAAAATCAATATCGCGTATGACCGCCGTTTGCGCCTACAACAGCTAATCAGCGTTGTCGCATGGAATTTATGTAGTTATGTAGAAAATGCTGAGGTATGTTATTCCAAACATTGACTATGTCTCTTGTGAGTTCAGCAATATCTTGTTGCCTTGGTAACTGTCGCACACTCGAATGTTGTTGCCCTGAAGTAGCTGACGGGTAGTTCTTGCAGTATGGCAAGGGGCATTGTCTTGCATGAATGTCATCCCATGGTTAGCGCGAATATGGGGAATAAGCGTTGGTCGAAGTTTTTGTTGCTGGTATTGGTCTGCGTTCAGGTTTCCTCGAACAACCACCATATCAGTTTTAGTGTGCAAACTAATACCTCCCCAAACCATCACTGACCCTCCTCCAAAATGAGATCTTTCGTTGACGCAATTATACGAAAATCGTTCCCCAAGTCGTCGATAAATTCGCTCTATGCCGTCGGACTTTTGAAGATTAAATCTGGACCCATCTGTAAAGGCGACATTTGACCAGTCTACTCTGGTGAACCTCAAATGCCTTCTGGCCCATTGAAGCCGAATTCGCCGGTGTCTTCCAGTCAATACTAATCCCACTAAAGGTCTTCTCGCTCTCAATCCCATGATCCGTAGTCGATTTCGTACTGTTTGATCACTCACGTTTCTATTATGGACGACTATTAAACGTCTGACAGTATCTGTCGCTGTTATTCTTAAGATCTGTTAATTTAAGATCTTACACTTTCTTATATTTTTCTTAAATTAAGAACCTATCTTAATCCAAGAAACCCTATTTTCTTGTAACTTTCTAGTCACTTTTCTTAAATTAAGAACTCAATCTTAATTTAAGAAACCAGAACAAGAAAAAGAGAGTATAGATAGAAATATTTTCTTATAAGAAAATACCAAGAAAGTATACTATCTGAAAACATGAAAACAAGAAAAAACAAGAAAAATTAACAGGAAACACATATCTTATTCTGAGTACTATACAGAATCTTGATGAATTCTACAATTTCTCAAATCAAGAAGGGTTATCTTTACAGCAATGGCAATCAAAACTTGAACGAATTTACTTAACATTCTAATTTACTTCTACACAGCGCCTGTCGGCGGAACATAAGCATAATGAAGTCCTTCAACATAGCTGTTATGAATTTTCTGCACAAGGGTGTTTAACATTGCATACATAGTAAATTTGTCAAATATCTGCATCATAGCACGAATATAATAAATAATGTATGCATGCAGCTATAGTTTTGTCTTTTTTGTATGTGTTCAAGAATAGTTTTTGAACATCTACTCAAGAACTGCTCAAGAATCGCTCTTAAACAATTCATGAACAGTTCTTGTCCAAAACGTTAAATGGCCCAAAATACTTTAACGTTTTGTTCAAGAACTGTTCAAGAACTTTGTTGTTCAAGAACTGTCCTAACAAGTTCTTGAACAGTTCCTGAACAAAAAGTTCAAGAATTTTGAGGCATTTAACGTTTTGGACAAGGCCTTACAAGAACTGAAAATCTATTTTTAACTGTGATGGCCATCTTGAATTTCCTAGGATCATTTATACATCAAGAGCAACATTCCTGTGAAGTTTCATGGAAATCCGTCGAGTAGTTTCAGATGAGTAGTAATACAAGTTTTTACTAAATAACTTTTTGTAAACAAATATGGCCGCTGGCAGCCATATTTAACGTCGAATCAAAACGATTTTCGACAAGGACCAACATCATGACATGCTGATCATTTTAGAAAAAGACCCATATCAATATCACTTAGAGGTTTGAAGAAGTAGTTGCTACAAACTTGTTTTTTAAAAAATTATTTTTAGATTTGGCGCCCATCTTGGATTTCACATCAACATGAATATTTGCTAGGATCAACTAGACTTCATGGCCAACATTTCTGTAAAGTTTCATGAAAATCCATTCTGTAGTTTTAGAGGAGTAGTCGCTTCAAAAATTGTTTACTGACGGACAGACAGACAGACGACGGACGCCGCGACACGGCATAAGCTCTGTTGATCTCTTATCAGTAGAGCTAAAAATCATCCATTATTTTTTAATAGTTTTATCTTTATATATTTACATTAATTTTTAATTACTTCTTAATTTCTTCATCTTTCGTCTTTTTTTGCACACAATATGACCTATTTACGTGTCGACGTGCCGTAAAACACGTCATTCTAAAACAAGAGGTGCATATTCAACCCACCGACATTTTTGGGCGATATTCCCAGTGGGATGGGTGGGATCCCTATTGAAAATTATGTGGGATCCCAGCGAGATTATTGGGCAATATTCCTAGCAGGGTGTGTTCCCACTGGGAATATCTCCCAATAATCTCGCTGGGATCCCGCTAAAAATCTCAGTGTGATCCCACCATAAAATCTCAGTTGGATTCCGGTGACATCCCAGTCAGAACATCACTCAAATTAAACACTTAACGCGTCCATTTTGACATGCAAATTAGGTAGAGCTCACGTGAGTGAGATGAGCAATGTCAGCAAGGTGAGCATAACGACATAAGCCCTCAGGTGTGTTTTTACTCTCTGAAATGCATACATAATGCTTTTGAGTTTGCCATTAACACAAATGCGCCGACCATACACAAACATGGCCCTCAGATACCAGTAATAACAAAATGACCGCAAGCGATACATGGAGAATAGATAACAGACAACGCCCTATCACACAAGCTCAATATAATTATATAGCTTAATTATTCTTAATAAATGAGGTAAAAGTTATTTAATGATCTCATACTGTTTGACGATCCGTCATTACTAATTGAACATGCAGACATTTTTTTCAAGATCACCAACATCTTGGGTTCAAATCCCAGCTGGGGCACATACACGGTTCCTAAGCGAATGGATTAGACTCTACAATATTAAAGATTTCTGAGGTCTTCGACACCACCATTAAAATTGACACAGTGTTTCAAACCAACAAATCTTATCATTGAACAAGGTCACTTACTTGTTTCTTATACGTCAAGCCAAATAAAATAATGTGTGGTTCCGTTTCCCGACCGACCCTAGATTTTTGGGCTTTTTTCACCAAACCTAATTTTTTTTGTATTTTTTCGAGAAAAAGCGCGAAATTATATGAGGCGTATCTTCGTCATTCCGAAAGTGGCACTTCCGGTATTAAAAGCTAGATGGCAGCCTCCTCAATTTTAATCTTAGACTAGTTAACATGATGGAGGAATTTACAAGGTAACATGAAGCAAGACCAACTTCCAGTTTAGGCTTTTTTACTGGTTCGAAAAATCGGTCACCAAAAAAAATGGTTTTCCCAAATGTAACCAGTCCTCTTATGATCCTCTACCAAGTTTGTTTGAATGGTGACCCTGGGGTCAAATTTGGCCCCACATTAGGGGTCACATATTTTACACAGAGTTACATAGGGAATAACATAAAAAACAGATATTCTTCTCTGAAACTACAGGAGCCAGATGAATAATATTTTGTATTTACCATCAGCTTATTGTCCTCTACCAGGTTAGTTTAAATGGTGACCCTGGAGTTAATTTTGACCCTATCTCCGGGGTCACATGTTTTACGTAGACGTAAATAGAGACAGACTTAAAAAATATTCTCTCTGAAATTACAAGAGCCAACGGTTTAATATTTTGTTTTACACTTAACGTATGGTCTTCTACCAAGTGTGAGTTTTCAAATGGTTACCCTGTGGTCAAATTTAGCCCCGCCCCTGGGTCACATGTCAAACTTGGTTTGAGCGTTTATATTAACGAAAGTTTGATGTGTTAGCCAAACTTAAGCCAAACATATACCTCCCCCTATATTTCGTAATTGAAGACACTTTATAACAAACCAGTTTGATACTGCCATATCTGACTAACAATCCTTCTATCCCCCTCCCACCCAAACCCACCCCACTACACCGCACCATGGTAAACAGTAGAGCGATACAGGGCCCTTCAAATAGGGACACACTCTTAAGTTTATAATTCCACTTTTTTATAGTAATATATAATCGCCTAGAATGATTATCTCTGATATGTAAATTTCACCACACTGAAGTTTATTGATTTACCATACCACCTTTGTTTACGTTTACAAACATCACGAACTGACCAGTTGATAAGCCACTTCGTAGGGATTGAGATATAACGTTGTATTTCAATTACAAATTAAAATTACGTGTGGTTTACAAACTAAGATACCTAAAATTGAATCCTTAATTGTATTTGAACATGATGTTGAAAGGTTTGTTAGGTAGAAGGCCACTACAAATGAGGTTAAAAACAATCGGCGACAAAATTGTGTATAAGAATCATTGATGTTAATCGATTTTGAATTACTTCATGTTCACCCATTAAATTTATGCATTTTAGACTACCATTATTTGCATCAGGTGCGTTCTAAGCTACTAAGGAGCATTTCCGCTGTTTAATTAGTCGTCCAACTCCATCATCCACACCTCACGCGAGACATCCCGTTAAGTGTCTGGAATATGTGTGTAGATAGGGTAATACAAAGCTGTTGTAGTCATTTATTATACTTATATGACATGTTGTCCAGTAGTTGATGTATCCGAGTGTAAACAAAAACTAAGGTAAATATGACAGACGGTTCACTTGTGCTAGCAATATGTCAATACCCAACCGAGACAAACAAATGGTACTAGTAGCTTCGTTGTAGGATGTTCAGTATATAAGGGAGTTATAGGACTTTTGGACCCAATGCTAGAATATTGTGACTGTGTTGGATATGATTTTATGTGTCTACGGCGTGGTATTCCAATGTGACAATTCTATAAATTGAACAATGGGCTTACTGCTACTTGCAGAAACCGTCGGGATATGACTGAACTATTGTTAAAGTCGACGTTAAACCCAACACGTACACACGGACATACACACATATAAATAATATATATAACTTCCGTTTAAATCATGGCATATATTTAATACAAACTTTACTTTAGGGATCTATTTAATTAATTTACAAGTAGTTTATTTCCCATGATGCGATTAAACATTGAATGAAAGTATTCATGACATTATATTTTAGACAGCGTATTTGGATAATACCGATGTGCTGCCTAACAGTTACTATTCACACGGTGGTATGATCGGCCATTGTTAATAAGCCCGTGATTACCTAGAACCTATAATAGTGTCTGTAATATGCGAAACCCCTAAGTTCAATGCATCATATCGTTGTTTTTAATAAACGACATGTCATAATGTTGAAAAAAGGTACGATCAATGCGATTATACTTTTGAGATGATGTTATTTTGTTTAAAAAACCAATACTTTATACATGTATATATTGTTTACAGAAGTTGAGAAAAATACTTTCGGTGGGTGATCGAGTGTATATGCAAATGTTATTTAAATGTCTAGTATACAAAGGAGATTTGCTTAATCCACCGTACACGTGTA
Source organism: Cyrtodaria siliqua (assembly GCA_037043455.1). NCBI lineage: Eukaryota > Metazoa > Mollusca > Bivalvia > Adapedonta > Hiatellidae > Cyrtodaria > Cyrtodaria siliqua. The sequence goes on from JAWPHD010001972.1 coordinate 127,832, forward strand.
TTTACATACTAGATATACAATTAAAGTTGATATAAAGTTCAACCGTGACATTCAAACGTAGCATTCAAGGACCATAATCAACCACAGTCACGCAAAGAAATAAATAACGAAAACGATGAATGAAAGGCAAGGCATCACAAACATAATGGTTGACAATAGAGCTACCGCCTTGAAAACGGTCATTGGCAAAAACGGCCATTTGGGGTTTCAACCAGGTTCCAGTGTGCACCAAACGCACTCTTGCCCTATTACAACAAATAAGGCGTGCCAACGTTGCTATTGCACACATAGTTTCGATCAATGACTTAAGTTATCCGTTTTGCCATTCTTAGTCGGTACTCCTATTGCCATCCTTGTCTGTTTATGGTTGCGCATACATGTTCTATTAATCCTTGCAGTCATTGTTTTGATTGCGTGTTTTAGATGACTAAGTTATGTGACTGATGCATTTCCTGTTCCTGTTCGCTTTTTGTATAAACATTTATTATGAGCATAGTGTATTCTAACGTAATGTTAACAGTGGCGTTTTTCTTTCAATACTTCTTTTAATATCTGTAAAATGTTTACATTGAACGGGAATTTCATTTCAAATTCTTTGCTTTGATAATAATTATACCCCGCTATCACAAAGTGAAGTAGTGGCTTTGCAGGATTCATGCTGTCTGGCCCGTCCTGTCGTGTCGCGTTGTGTCCCGTAACATATTGTTTTACTTGCATTCCTCAAATAGTTTTGAATGGATTGTTGCCAAACCTAATATACACATAACAACTGATGACCTCATGTACCTCTATATCTTATTTTCTATTGTTTTATATCTTGCCGACTCAATATAAAGCTGATCTTATCTGATATTATCACCCATTGTTGGTTGCCTACTTTATGACAGACTTCGTTTGATTTAAGATTTAAGCGGGGGTATTCATCACCTTCAATGATAGTTCTAGCTTAAATTGAATACAATTGATTCAAAGTAGTGTTTACATTCAAGAAAACCATGCCACTAAATTGTCTTTCGGCGGATTGGAATATACACGTATGTTTGCATAAAATACATACATGATGCATTGCACTGCAATTATTCTTTACACTGTGTAATGATCGGTCATTGTAATTAATATACCGTTTAACTAGAATTGTGTTCAGTCGTACATAAGCGATGTCGTTAAGGTCAATATATCATATAAACAACATATCATAATGCTGAAGGTTTGATCTATTCGAATTATATATCGGATATGGGGTTATTTTGTTTACAAAAACAATACCATGTTACAATCAATATTTTGCTTGCAGAAGTTGAGAACAACAGTTTCATTGTCTGAGTCAGTATGTAAGCAAGAACAAACTTTTCATTTGCTATACGAGAAAATAATAAAGAAATAATCGTATTCCTTCGTAAACGCGTGTTCATGGTCGGCAATTACATACTAAAATAAGACTACGAGTAAGAACAGCAAAATTACGGATTTAAAGGCTTATTATCACACAAGGTTTAACATCGCCACGTTGTATGTTTTAACAGCTTCGTTCGAGTGAAGCATGATCATTTAAACCAGTTGTAGGTTTAATTGACGGGTTTCCTGACCGCTTTACAATTTTTTTCTGGAAGTTCGTCAGAAAAGGATATAACCCTTTGGTTTTACAGCGCACTGCATGTTTAGTGATTGACCGCTCTACAGTCAGTCATTACGCTTCACTTTTCACTTGTGCGATGACTGGACTACCTCTTGGGACTCTATGATTGTACCTACTGAAACCCCAACTAAGGGAGGTGGGTGCATGAGCTTTCGTCCCTCGAGTTTTCTGATCGTACCCTAGATTGGTTTTCTCTTTAGCTGCAACTACTATGGTTGTTCAGTACGATTCTGGATACATCCTGAGATGTTTAGTATCTTTTTTGTATGTGTTTCTTTAGTTAGTTTCTCTGGATGTGGACTTTATTGTTAGAGAATTCCTTTTGATGGGATGTAGTTTTGTTTACACTGTCTTGTCTATTTGGGCGCTGAAGACAGGATAATAGCGAGGATTGTGCGCATATAAAATCGATTCAAGCTAACCAGTTGGCCTTATTGCCTACTGACCGTTCCAAGTCGGTAAACCTGTCTTCACCACCCTTTCTGTTGTTTTTTGTCTCTTTCATTGTACTTTCAAGTCCTTGTTTGCAGTACAGTGCGGACCTGCGTATCCATTGCGTTCGGACGCTGTGGTTTCTATAGGTCCCTATATCTCATTTCTTAAAACCACCAATTATTTCCCCCATTGATCCCCAATGTTAACATGTCACATGCTAATGATTTGCTGCAGCTTCAACTCAAGTATGGATAATGCAGCAATGCAAGTTTCATATAGAAACATTCGGTTCTATATGGAAAATCACCAGACAAGATGGGGGTATATGACCTGTAAGAAATGTCTCGTTTGTTTACCAAACATGTCAAGGGAACAGCTATTGTTTGTTGCTCACAACGTCTATGTATAGCTCTAAATTTGGATACTCATTCATATTTATTGCAAAGTGAGCAATTACCAGAATGTATACCCTGCTTTGCACCGTTAACGGTCAAACACATCTTGTTGGAATGTGTAGACTTTGATCTTATGCGTCATAGTTATAGTTATTTGATACTATAGCTTTTAGTCTTGTTTTAGATTTCCTGAATGAAGTCAGACTATATAAATCATTATAATATGTACTTGTATATATTTACTTCTTTATATACCAGTTTTCGGGCATTTGTTGATTTACATATATAGTTTATATTACTACCCATATCATCCCTTATTTGTAAATAGTTTTGTCTTTATATATTTACATTAATTTTTAATTAATCCTTCATTTCTTCGTCTTTCATCAGTTTTTGCGCACAATATGACCTATTTATGTGTCGACGTGCCGTAAAACACCAATCATTAATTTATTCATTCATTCGAAATGTGGAGAATGTTCATCAATTATTGCGTAAACTTTTTAAACGTACAACAACAAAACCGAACTACGATGCAGTATATGCGCACAGTGAGGTTTGTTTATCAGACAAAAACGGTGCATATCTGCATGATAAACATTAATACATATTTCATGTTCGTTACAGTTCCTTAGAGATTTAGTTGAAATAACTGATTACACAACTGAGAAAATATTCAAAATAAAATTATGTTTTCATAATTTGATGCCCTCTAACATGTTTATGTTATACAATAATCACTTTAGTTATTCATTCTTACTATCAGACATAATATATAAATCAATACAAATCACGTATATCTCGTACCGCTAAAGTCCCATATGAATTAAAACACGTATATCTCGTTAATTTAAAGTCCCATATGAATTAATGTTGAGATGGTAGACGTGCACTTTTTTGCGTATGCACATTTGCTTTATTTCAAACTGAAGCACTATAGGGTTAACTGTATTGAACATTTGAATTTTGTGACGGTATATCGTTTAATGGTCGCACATTTCGTTTAAAGGCGACGCGTCAGCGGAACCGTTAAACACGAGCTGTACGTCAACCATTGGGATTGAGGATTTTCAGATATTGGGTGAGAAGCATTGTTAAAGTGCATCAGATATAAACTTACCAATCTTGAAAACTCAGCCAATCCCTTTATTCTTCAGGTTTACACTTTGAGTATATCGACGATCAGTATGGTCAAAATGCTGACATTATGTTAGCCGGAAGGCTTATCTGTTGCTATATAAACAGTATATCCGTTAGCCACACGAGTTGATATTAATTGTAGCATGTTTGTTATTTACAATACAGATGAAGGTTTCATCAATTCTTTTATTTAAATAAACGATAGATATAGCAATCGGCTAAATGTCTTTGCATACTTAGTGGTGGACCCATTTACAGTTCGCCACTATGCTTTCCAATTTATTTTGCGATGACCGGACAGGCTCTGGACTCTATGATGATGTCTACCTAAAGCCCAAAAGGACGATGACATTTGGTGTTTGTCTGCAATCTTGTCTTGTCGTGCTCTCAATGGTTTATTCTCTTGTTGTTTTGGCCTCTGCCAAGTCATTATATTTGTGTCTTTCTAGGCTATCTTTTTTTTTTTAATTTATATAAATACGAGCATCTTTGTTTTACTCATATTGCCTATTAATGCTGACTTGTTGTTAGCGAATAGTTCATGGCGGGTATTTCTTTATTTACACTGTCCCGTTTTTTTGGGATGACAGTAGGGTAAGTGTGAGGTTTGGTGCACCCTAGAACCTGGTTTAAATCCCAGCGGCCTTTTATGCCACTGATCTGTCCAAGGCGGTAGCACTATTGTCAACCTTTTTTTTGTGTTTGTGACGTCATACTCCTTTATTCTTTGTTACATTGCCATTCATGTTTATCCTTTTGCGTGTGTTTCGGTTTACTGTATTCTGTGAAAGCTGCATTTCCTGTTCAACCTTTATACTTATTTTTATAGGACCCTTTTACAGTTCGCCACTTCGCTTTTCTCTATAATTGTACGATGACCGGACAGGCTGTGGACCCTATGATGACGTCTACATAAAGCCCATTAGGACAGTGGCGTTTGATGTTTGTCTTGTAGTGCCCTCAATTGTTTATTCTCTGGCTTCTGCCAAGTCATCGAGTACCTTCATTGTGGCTTTCTAGGTTGTTTTTTTGTATTTATATTTACACGAGGATCTAGATGTTTTACTTATATTGCCTTTTAACGCTGCCTTGTTGGTTAGAGAATATTTCATGGAAGGGATTTCTTTATTTACACTGTCCCGTTTAATTGGGATGACAATAGGGTAAGTGTGAGGTTTGGTGCACCCTAGAACCTGGTCTGAACACCCAGTGTTCTTTTTGACCACTGACCGTTCCAAGGCGGAAGCCCTATTGTCAACCCTTTTGTGTTTGTTATGTCGTTTAATTTTTATTTACTTTTGCCTTCTCGTTTGTCTGTTTGCGTGTTTGTTTTTGTGTTTTGTGGTTGACTGTCGTCAATGGAAGCTACTATCCCTGTCCGATGTTTATATCTTTCTTTTTGTTAACGTGTCCACTGCTCCATGTCACACTACATGGGATACTCTGAAAATGAATTAAATCTGCGGTACATACATTACATTCACTCAAAAACATATATATTTTCAAAAAGTAAATATTTTGTAAACAATAGGAGTATACCCTAATTTAATTGATGAGGTATCGAGAAAAGCTCATAACGTTTTGTCTGCTTTTGATTTGATTTCATTACAAATAATAGAGTTACAATATTTATCAAAAACTGATGAACGTGAAATATGTCATACTTAAGGGTAGTGTTGTTATCAAATAGCTTTTGTAGAACCCACACAATTGTCATCACTAATATACATAATCATTTCAATTAAATAAAGTACCGTTTTGTGTAACCCGTAAATAAATAAACAATCAGTAACTGTCTTACTTAATGTATTTTGGATTGAATTTGTATGTTGACTAAATGTGTCATTGATCCATATTTCAATTCGGAAAACAATTGCCAGTGTATCAAACGTATAATCAGTTTGTCCAACTATACCGATTCATTCTAACGTTGTCACTGTGCATTTGAAATCGCAAAATAATCGTTACTGTACCCTATTGGCCTATTTCACAGTTTGTTATTAAGTTTAAACCCGTTCCAAACGTATAATCAGTTTGTCCAACTATACCGATTCATTCTAACGTTGTCACTGTGAGTTTTAAATCGCAAAATAATCGTTACTGTACCCTGTTGGCCAATTTCACAGTGTGTAATTAAGTTTAAACCCGTTTCACAAATCTGTCTGAAACACTCCTCCCACTAATCATACATTTAGCGGTGGCCAAAGTGGTTTGCAGGAGAAAATAAAACTAAATCTGGATAGAAAAAAAAGTCCGATGACTAAAGTTTGCATTTTTCTTATATAAGGTGGTAACGAAAAACAATACCATTCCCAATGGTGAAAAGTATGTTTTTTCCCAATCTGAAAAAATTCCTCCGCCCCCAAACAAAAAAACAACAAATAAAAAAATGAAAAAAAAAAATGATTAAAATTAAAAGATTTTTATTTATTTATTTTTATATTGAGAGGGAAACTTTAAACAGAACATACTTTTAGGGGAGCGTAATAAAATAACGTATCAATGGTTATGTGTTTGCAAACAATTTAAGAATACACTAGTGCTTGTCAGTGTTTGATAGTGAAACATTTCCAATTTAAGGTAAAATAACGCGATTTTTCCAAAGTGGATGAGTACTTATACCATTCCTTAACGGAAGAAAAGAAGCACAGGTTTGAGATGTTCAATGGTGTATTGCATACGCATTTACAAGCTCCGTTTACTTTCATTGTAACTGGAAATATTCATCCATATTGACCGGGTGGTAAAATCATTGGTACTGGATTACTATTTTGCATACTCGTTCTGGTGCAATTCGCAGTTCATGTTATCAACTTTTTGTCATGTTATATAAACATTATTATAGTATTTGGTTCACTGTACGTAAAACTCCCAAGATGTTACGACAGTATGTTTCAAATAAATGTTTTTGATGAAAAGTATATGTTAATACCTATTATTTTGTTTTAATTATTCAATTTTATATTAAAAATGCGTATGCAATAAAACGTTTATTAGATTTGTATTGGGACATATGCTCTCGTTCTTATGGTATAAAATACACGCACGAACTCGTGCATATATCCCAATAAATATCTCATAACCCATAAATACAGATGAGTAACTCCGAATAGTGCGCTGTATACGTATATTTTAGTTTGCCATGTTATTAATGTGAAATAATAACATCGTTTTGGTATTATATTCATCTTTCAGAAACGAGTATTATAAAGTAGGTATGATCCATGTAAGAAATTAATTGTTTGTCAAAAATCATTACTCTACGAAAATAATATTCATTGTGATTTTTCCCCTCTATCGAACCTTTTTGAAACATATGCCTGTTCTTAAACAGTATGTGTGTTTCGCTGTTTACGCGTACCACATCACTGTTATAGAAGCGTTAAAATAAAATACTTGGTGATAATAGACGCCGTTCATTAAAAATGCGTTCTGTGATTATGCCTTCGGACCTAGACCATCATTATTTTTGTTTTACATAGGCCTGTTAAATATCCAATTCTAATTTTGCTGGCCATATAACGCACACAATGTAGTATCAGGCTTATAGCAACACACAAATGGGTCTTAGATAATGCGATGACGTGTTTTTATCCCCAAAATATTTCCAAACTGAAAGTAAACACATTCGTTTTGAATTCTGAGGTCAACGTGACAAAGGTACACTTCAGACTGTGCTTCACAAAAATGTATTACAACATGTCCATCTTACCTTCCGTTTTGATGCGGTTTTCACTAGAAGCAAGTTTCAGAAATAACGGAAAACATTCAATACATACATAGTGCGTGTTTTCTCTGGTTGCGAGTACCAAGCCAATCTATTTATAGAGCTGTGTAATAACATCATTGACGATACGACGCAGTATTCTCTGTTTGCGTTTGCCACATCATGTTTAACTTACAGAACTGTTTAAACACCACAAGAGACATATTACGTACACTAAGTATTTACGTGCACCACATCATGTTAAAACACTCGGTGATAAATTGGTGATAAATTACGCATTACAGGGAACGTGATTTCTATTTGTATCTGGACCTCTTCATGCTATAGGTCTCACACCTCTATTATCTCCCCTGAAAGCTCACGGACCTAGAGACAAAAGGAAACAGAAAATAATTCTATATTTTCTCAATTTTAGGCAATTTTTAATTTGAAAAATAGGTTTTTCTTTGCTTTAGCATACATCTGCAGTGTAAAAGACAGATGATACAGAAAATCCCATGTTGATATGAGGTTTCATTCAAATTTCGGAATTGTTTGACCGAAGCACCGCATATTCAGCTAGATAGTGTATGAAGTTTGTATTTTCCATAGGGTTCACAAAACATGAGCGAGAAAAAAAACCAACCTGGCTAACTTATGTATTTTATTGTTTTAAATTACTGATCTTGGCTATACTGAAGATATTAAACCAACAACAATGTCTGCTGCCCTGCTTTGAAGCTAAGATGGTGGAAAAGGCTGTACAGTAACCCTATGGGAAAATTAATTGAGGTGTGAGACCTGAAGATCTACGGTAATAACATCCTTGGTGATAACAGACGCAGTAAAAAAAGAAAATTGACTTTTACAACGTTATAAATATACAGTAATACAAGACTTCGAAACATTACGTCTGTAGGGAAAATAGGCTAACCGTTTTAGTACTGAATACGTATTTCGCAATGTCCCTTTATCTCCATTATTGTAATATAAACAATAATTGCGTTGGTAATTAAACCGCACTAAACTTGCTCAACTGATACTACACGTACAGCCGATAGTTGTATGGTCTTGTTATATGCTTGATTTATGTCAATTTCAGGGAGGATATAATTTGCTATTCTGGACACGAATCATTAGTGCTATTTTTTACTGGTCCTTTTGGATCAACGAGTCCAATATATGTGGCTTTGATGTAGAATATCGCTTAAGCCGGTGAATGCTCTATGAACTTATTTGAATCACTCTCGATGTCTTCCTGGGTAGACCCAGTACTAAGCAAATGCAGATAAAGTATCTTGCTCAGGGACACAACACATATGGCAATGGCGGGGATCGAACCCACGACTGTTCGATCTACGGTCCAACGCTCTACCACTAGACCACAGAGCTCCACTCGGGCGTTACAGGTGTAGCTTCCTACATTACCTCTCATGAATAGACTCAATAAAACCGAGTCTGTCGCTTTATTATCTTGTATGTGTTGCATCCTTTCTATTTCCCTAGATATAGTTATGAATAGTTTCCCCATGGTATTTTCGGTGGATTGGAAAGTTGTTGCTCGAAGCTACATAACCTATACTTTTCGTGGTATTAACACATGAATATCAAGACTATAAGTAATATATAGAGTATGGTCTCATCAAGCTGGTTGATATTTGTTATGTAGCATGTCCATTTCAGCTGTCTGCTATACTCTAACTGTCAATAACTGGTAGATTACACCATTTATTCGGACAGGTGTTAGTTTTAGTTAAACGATTTACCCCTGTTCAATACAAAGGGAATTTTAGTGACCATGCTACAGAAGCGACGTATGAAGTAGCTTCAGTTTACTAAATATCAAAAATGTGGGTATACAATCCAGAAATCGGTGTGAATTATATTACATTTGTATATACAGATAACATCGATGAATATAACACTAACGAATATATTTTATACAAAATAGTAGCAAGGAGAGGGAACTGCAGAATAAACCTGTTATTTGTTTTTCAACACCTGAAGATATATGAAACAACTATACCACCGATATGTTTATACTTTGTAGCATTTCTAACACTGCATAGGTATTTTAACGATAATCGGCACACAAGTGTTTTACACGAGTACCTTTGTGTTTTAGTTATATTGCCTATTAATGCTGCCTTGTTGGTTAGAGAATAGTTCATGAGGGGGATTTCTTTATTTACACTGTCCCATTATATTGGGAATACAGTAGGGTAGGTGTGAGGTTTGGTGCACCCTAGAACCTGATTTAAACCCCCAGCGGCTTTTTTTGCCATTGAACGTTCCAAGGCGGTAGCCGTATTTTCAATCCTTTTGTGTTTGGCCTGTTATTCATCCTTCAATTTGTTCTTTGTTTCTGAGTGTGTTTGTGGTTGACTGTCGTCCTTGAATGCTGCTTTTCCTGTTCGGGTTTTATATCTATACTCACAGGTTTAACTACTAAATCTGAATGTAACACAACGTGGTTTTTAGACAAATCCTAGTTTGAATGTGATAAAATATGGTTTTATACCACCCACGTACACGTGCGACATAATGGACTACATAGTAATAAAGAAGCCTTTAAATATGTCAAATTATTTTTCATCACTTTAATGGTACTATATATACAGCATCGAGTGTTCGAGTCACGAGAGAAGCTCTCTCTAGTGACAAGAACATACGATTTTTAGATTTGAATTCTGAAGATCGAAGCTCTGAACTACTTAGATGTTTTGAGAACACCGTATATTATTAGTGTTTGCCAGCCCCGTCAAACAAGGCAACACTACTAACCAAGCTACACAGTTCAATCCAGCCTTCGTATGTGTCGTGTTTGACCGTTTTCAAAAGTCCACTCTCATACTCTTTCATGGGGGAGGTCAAAAATAAATGAACGGAGCTATATAGCACAAGCCGGTATTCGTTAAGAAAGTCAACAAGAACAATTTTAATTTACACTTTATTATAACGCTATAATGCATTGTCAGAGTACAGGCAAAAGTAGCACAATGACTATTATAATAATTCCGCATTTAAAACAGATTGAGAATATATAGTAACATACAATTATAAACAAACGCTATGCTTCTTTTGATATCGTTCATACTTGATAGATCCTTCTAAAGAACGAATGCTTTCAAATAGATAAATTGCTGATCATGAATAATATATTCTAAAATCAGATAAAAAAAAAATCTCAAACGCATTGCCTTCTATTATGTATTGATTTAAAACTAAATAACAAGTACATTAACAATTGACTTGGCATACCATATTTTAAGAAAGCACTAATATATATTTTAATCGCATATTATGTTATGGACGAAGTTATTTAAATTGGTAATTATGTTGATGATTTATTAGACTGCTAACATATATTTTACAATAATATAAAAGACGAATATCTGAAATTTTAAATATGGCTATACCTTTACAAAACTTTACCCGTTATGTTGATGAAAAACGGAACAAAAAACAAAACAATAAAAGAGTATGAGAATAGACCTTTGGAAACGGCCGAACACGACACATACGAAATATTGAAGTGTCGGTTTGATTGAGACTGTTCATGAACGGTAGTGAAATATGCTAGCTATCGCTCACGCCCTCTATCCCCGGGTTGAGCAGAACTCATTATTCATAAAAACAACATTGCATCTGTTTTAGGTTCATATGCTATGAATAAAGTGTCCAAAACGACTTTGCATGAATAAACGATATTGCATTAAAAGGTTATTGCTTGCTATTAATGCAAACAGCAATTGTTTCATTGGTAATACTTACTTTCTATATGAAACACTTTGGTACGTAATTATCTACACACCTACTAGTACTTTTGGGACTCATACATTTACTCCACGGCAATTGCAAAGTCAAAAGCTATCCAATAATGTAAATAATACACCACTCTTTACACCACTATTTCTCCAGCTAGGTATACTTAATAGATTATATAGTATTATAACAAAGAGATAATCATGCATACTTTACATGATACTATAAACCAATAACAACTAGATATTGTGCTATAACTTTTCCCGGATAAAGCGGGCTGGTAAAACAGAAATAGATAACAGAAAATTTAACATTCATGGACCACAATCAGCCAGACCCACATAATACACAAACATACTTAGATGAATAAAAGGCAAGATATAACAGCACACATATAAAATACCACAGGGATACCGCTGGGGATCTGTCAGTGGCAAAGAAAGCCACCGTGGGTGTTAAGCACGCAGTTAAGTGAAATACTCACAGTGATTGCAGTCCACACATTGATTCTATTCGTTAAAGTACAGGGCCCTGTTTTATGAAACAACCTACGATAACTTCGATCGTAAATCAAAATAAAATACCTTCAGCCATTTTCCTTAAAAGCATTTGAAGGAAGCAATGAAGGGTGGAAATATTGCATAAACAACATATGTATTAGACAGTTTACAGGAAATCGTTTTATCTGCTTAACGTAACATATAGCAATACATTTAATAATTTGATTTACGATCAACATTATCGTAAGATGTTTCATAAAACGGGCCCCTGATGATTAAGAATGTTTAGATGTGTATACATGTATACGGCGATATTGTAAATGGCGTTTAACAATTGACAGACGACAGGTAATACCGCATGCGTGATTTAACAAAGAACGTGTTGCTTAGTTTTATTCCATATTCGAAATAATGTTGTATGCGCACGTTTTGTTTTATTATCTTTAAAAGCCATTACCGCACTGAGTTTAATTAAGATTGCCATCTAAGCAATTGTGTCTGGAATCTTTTTTATGTTTTCAATTTAAGTAGGTGCACGTGCTATCACAGGACAGATATCACTTAGTAACCATTTTCAGAAAAAGAAAACACTATAACAATGATATACAGACGTGCACATTGTCGTTGGTTATTGCAATTCTCGGAAATAAAGGATACATTCTGAAACCAATACCGGTTGTGTGCAGCAGATTGTAATCTGTCAGACATCGTAATCGTTTCAGTATATATGCAATATCCACACACAGGTCAAAATAGATTAGTATTTAAAGTATAACTACGAGTAAAATCAATTTAATATAGAAACATATTTAATTATATTTAAACTGCTATTTGTAATCATGATGAATGTATCTGAAGAGCACAAAATACAGCCGCATTGGGGCCTAATTTGTTTTAAGACATATAGGTAATTTTCAATGAAAATAAAGAATAATAGAGTTCTGTATGACTCCCAAAGTTCAACAAATCTTATGGCCAAACGTGTGTATTCTTCAATAGCTTACATATATTAGAAAGTTATTTAATGAGTAATTAACGCATTAAATGATATTTATAGCCGCATCATTGATAGGGGAATGATACATTGAAATACATTGAAATTCAGAAACATGCCCTGCGTTTACCAGCAAGTATATTACAATGTGTTGTAATGGGCTCAGAGGCTATACTTCGATTCACGGGCCCCATCTAGTTAATGTCCCTATCCGACGGAAGATGCTATAGGAAAGAACACAGCCCCGAAACTCAGTGGCGCTGGTGAGGCTTGAACCCAGGTCCACCGTAATCGAGATTCACTGTGTTACTCACTGAGCCACGCCACTAAGCTTACAACAGATATGTGTACATTTGAGGGTGTTTAATGTGTATATAAAAATCAAACAAGGAAAAGTAGCATTCAAGGACGACAATCAACCACAAAAACACACAGAAACAAAGAACAACTTTAAAGATGAACAAAATGCCAAATTAGTCATCACAAACGCAAAAGGGTTGACAATAGGCTGACCGCCTTGGAACGGTCAGTGGCAGAAAAAGCCGATGGGGATTTAACCAGGTTATAGGTGCACTAAACCTCACACTTACCCTACTTCATCCCAATAAAACGGGAAGTCTAATGTATTTGAAATGTATGGAAACCTCTAATTGTCAACTTTTAATTAGACTACAGTTACGTTCTGTCTTGAGTCCTGTCTTCACCACTCTTTATGTCGTGTGTTGCCTTACTCATTGACCATTTAATGATATAAATTTGTTTTAATTGTTCATACATTTCGGACCAATGGTACCATTTCGATTGGCTGCTGTGTTTTTTATAGCACCATTTTATCATTGGCCTTTTATACTCTCATTCGTAGTATTTGCAGTAATTTGTAAATTGAATTAGGAATGATGATGATTTTGTAAACCACGTGAAACTGACACCACATTATAAACAAACAGGTCGCAATAAATTGTTTGTTCAAATGTATTATTTACACGGCGATAGCCCTATTGTCAGTCCGATTATGTTTGCGATGTCATTATCTTGCATTTTATTCAGCTTTGTTAGTGATTTTTTGATTCTGTTCGTGTTTTTAATTGACTGTAGTTCTTGAATGCTACATTTCATGTTGGGCTGTTCTTTTACCACACACAAGATGTGCTCGTTTTCCCTAAACGCATCCCTAACCGCATCCCTCCCATCCGTTGAATGTCGCAAAACTGCGTAATGGGCATCATTTTACAGGTATTTATTGTGTATTTCCTCGCCTTTCTTCTAAATTAATGTATACAATGGTAATACATCAGAAAGTCCTATCTTGCGCAACTTGTAGGGAGAGCCCTTAACACACTGAATACACCGTGAGTTAGTCAAGATATGTAATTTGTACGATAACAGTACATGCATATGACATAATGGAAACAAAAGTAATATTAATAACCATGACGTGTTACCTTTACATAACGATATCGCATTCGATGCTTTTTTAATATAAGAGTTTATAAAGAAAAAAGAAAAAGAAATAAATGCATACTTGCGTGCGTCCATGCTTGCTTGCAAGCATGCAGCATGCAGACAGGCAGGCAGACAGATAGGCTGGCAGGTTGGCATGCAGGCAGGCATACAGACATACAGACATGCACGCACACCTACACACTACACCACACATATATGTATACACACACACACACACACGCACGCACACGCACACACACACACACATACACACACAAACACACACACGCGATCACGCATACATACACACACACACACACACACACACACACACCATACATACACACACACACACACACACACACACACACACACACACACTTAGATCTTTGTTTTACTTGAATAAACAGCACATTGCAAAATAAAATAAGGCGACTACCGTCAAACCTGTTTAAACTTATAATTGAAGAGAGACTTTTAGTGAATGAAATGTATTTATATTGCCGAGTGTTGTGTTATTGCCAGGTTTACCGATCAGGCTACTGACATAATGACATGTTCAATCTGCGAGGTTGGTACTGATACCGTCAGTTTTGTAAGTGCGTCTATTTGTTTTGGGTGTTTGTGTTGCTATTCTTGGGAACTGCGTGACTACGAAATGTGTATGTAAGATTCTATTGTATCAAATGAAAACAAGATCCAATTAATTCTTCTTTTTTTTTGGATGTGGATCACCACAAGACAGCACTGAGTGTTACAAGGAGGCATAAAGTAAGCAGACGAGTGATAATGGGAGTGTTCTAGCAGTTGGGATTATTACTAAACGTTCCCATATATTATACATTATACCTGAACTTAAACTTTAAGATATTGATTACAAAAAAGAAAAATATTCGCTTCTAAAGCTGACATGGCTGATGGCTTTAGATCACCAAGTCAGGCATTCTTATTCGAACCTGACGACATAGATATGTAATGGAATCAGTCCATAAGCGGGTCAATATCGAGTTCTACGGACATGCTTCCGTTAGCCTCGATCATCCGGCCCGATTCTGATTTCTTCGTTACGCAATGCTATGCGGTCGTTTGAAATCGTCCCAAAATTGCGGGCGATTTTAGCGAGATTTTGAATGATTCTACGAGACTTTCAAAAAACATATTTTCTAGTTATTGAATATCAATTTCTTATTTTTAACTTATGAGAAGCAACAAGTGACGTTAAAAAGTTTAACTGGTGCATCAACACATGACTTTGTACGTTTATTTACAGCATGATGTCACGCAAACATCGACTTTATGCGCGTAAAAAAACGCGCGAATATATTGGGCTAATCGCTAGTGGGTGCTTTACTTGGCCTAATCAGCCCAGACCGATATCTGCAAGTAAGACATATGTATGATACAGGCTTTGCAGGCCGATACTAAAGCTTCTGTATGTGATGCTACTTTAAGTTGGGTTCATTTAAGTTGCGTTACGTTTCATTGTACAGCTCATAAAAGCAAGCAGGGTTTATAGTGGGGCAGATTGGTCAACAAAGTGTACATTGTTTGACAAAAGCACCAAACTTGGCACATAGCTAGAGAATACCGTCCTGAAAAAATGGCTATGGACCCAGGTCGAAATTTTCAAAATGGCCGCCATATCCAATTTGACCGCCAAATAAGTAATAAATAATCAATTAAAACCCATATGTATTAGGTTTTAACAAAATATATTACGGCAAGCACAACAAAATCCGCAGAATATAGACAAATGTCATGAAATATAATCTGGGTATATTTTAAGTTCAAAATGGCTACCGTTTTCAAAATGGCCTCCAAAACATGTTGAACATGGTAAAATGTGTAATTCGTTTAGTAGCTATATGTGATAAAGTAATTTAAATGCTGGATTTGTTCACTCAGTTTTCTTGACACAGTATTTTGTCAATATTGTAATAAAGAGTTATTGAGAGACACCCTATTGTTAAGGGGTTAAGGAATGTAAATGTTTAAATCAAATTTCACTTCGGACTGGCTCTACATTTTCTCCAGCCTCTGGTCTTTATTTAGGATACTAAACTATTTTTTTTATATAAGAAACCCAAATGCGAAGACACTAAGCTAACGGGTAATATAGTTGCCCAGCAGAAACAATGAAATGGGCCTTAAACCCAATGTGAAATCCATCGGGTTATTTTATATTGAAGCCTTCATATTAAAACGGAGGCGTTTTAATCGAAGACTAGTTTGAAGGCTACAGATGGACCTTGTGGCAAATGGGAAATTAGCTGACACTGCAGATTCCTTTCTGAAACAGGGACTGCTCATCAAGTTATTATCATACTTATTGTTGATAATTATTTCATTGAGGGTGCGAGCAAGGCATGCCTACCATTGTGTGTCTAACATGACGATCATAAAGAGAAACCGAAAGTTCGCAGTACTTTCAGTAACACTTTAAGTCTGTCATCTCTGCTTGTGAGATAAATAGAGGCTCTTACATGAGTACTCATTCAATATTGAATTTATTAAACGAGTTGATAAAATGATATAATTCGAGGAACTTGCTGAGTATTATTTATTTTTTGCTAACGAGTTTAATAAACTCAGTAATGAATGAGAACGAATGTTGGATTCTATTTATCACATAATTCACATATCGACTTTGTAGCATTTTGCTTGTCGCTATAACACGGAGCGTACTAGGCTTATTTGCATAATATATACCTAGTGTATTGAAAATATAGAATGGTGTTATTCCACTCCCACGTCATAAGTTTTGTGTTAAACTGTATTAGTGTTGTCTCATCAATACCTATTAACCAAGCTCACAAAC
Source organism: Cyrtodaria siliqua (assembly GCA_037043455.1). NCBI lineage: Eukaryota > Metazoa > Mollusca > Bivalvia > Adapedonta > Hiatellidae > Cyrtodaria > Cyrtodaria siliqua. The sequence goes on from JAWPHD010001972.1 coordinate 144,664, forward strand.
AGACAAATAAGACAGTGACAGAAGATGTAGGTGCAGTAGGTCCTGTGAATGTGAAAAACCATCACAGCTTCCACGTTGGATGGTCTCTGTACCAGATATGGCCCAAGTTATCAATAGAAGACTCTCGTGTGACAAAAAATGTTCAACAAATACATAAATTATGTCATGCATGACACCTTTGTTACCTGGCTTACATACACCATAACAAAGTCGCTTTTTAAACATATAAACCGGAACATGTTTTCTTTCCTCAGTGATATTCAAATAACATCTTTCGCTTCTCGCAGATATATGTGTCATGTCAGGTTCGGATTAATGACGGATTGGGGTGTCTCACCAGCACTTTCTAACTTTGGAAAATCTTATTCAGATTTTATTCAGACTGTACAAGCTGCATCAAAACGCCTTATAGCGTTGCAACAAAATAAGTAAGTATGAATAGCAAATATATTATTTTAGAAATTGTTGAAAGAGACCTACAGAAGTTTTAGACATCATCCAGGATGATTATATACATGACAGCGTGACAACTATCATGCACAAAAAAAGTAGAACTACGGTTAACTGGCAGATCAGTTACGACAGATTATAGATATTAAACACGTTCAATGAAACGGAGATGAAGATGTGCCTTTTATCAGACAAAGAGAGTAGGATGCAGACTCATCTCCATCCATTCACTAAGAGGTTGATACAATGCGTGTGTTGCATGTGGCAGATTATGCCAAACAAGGTATGATATCAACGTATGATATATATATTTATATAAACTGCAGACACAGACATTGTAGTGCATGTTATAGCAATGGTACATTGAATGCAGCTAGATGAGTTATGATTTAGTTTTTGGAGCTAAGAATCATTTTAGGTGCACGTTGTATTTCCTATCATTAGGTCCAATACAGTCAAGACAACTAGTTGCTTTTCACACTCTTACTAGATGTACATATCTTACTTAATGACATGAAAATAGAAATATAAAAAGATCGGACAGGGAAAATAGCATTCAAGGAGGACAGTCAACCACAAAACACAGAAACAAACACGGAAACAGACAAACAAGAAGGCAAAAGTAAAAATAAATGCAAACGACAACACAAACTCAAAAGGGTTGACAATATGACTACATCCTTGGAACGGTCAGTGGCAAAGTAGGTCACTGTGTCAATGTTCAATATGTCATCCAGATACCGAGAGGTGTCATTAAAGGCTTCAATAACATCTGTCTGGGTATCTGGTGAAAGACTCAACATGAAATCTCTTTCATAGCATAATAGAAACAAATCTGCGACAAGTGGTCAAAGTTCGTACCCATTAGGATACCAACAATTTGTCTATAAACGGTGGTTCCATACCTGACGCAAATGTTATCTAATAGGAAGATGAGTGCTTCACAAACTTCATAGAAAGTCCACATAGTATAATTGTCTAAACTGCCGTTCGTAAAAAACGCTTTAATAGTATTACATGCCAAAAATGTAGTATTTCCTCTAGCGAATGTTCATTTACTGAAACAGGTAAAATATGTGCTTGGACAGTCTATGTTGAGGTTGCACAATCTTTATAGTTCCAAAATGTGCGTTTCTTGGAAAATGTGTTGTCCTTATGTATGACAGACGACATGCCTGTGCATTGTTGACATTCATTGGAATATTCAACAATTCTAATTGCAGTAGCCCTTTTCGAGAATGCCTACTCAGTTACTTATGAGGTTGGATATTGTTTGCAACATGCTTTTAGGTCCACACATGGATTACCTACAACCGGTGACTGGAGTGAAATAGGGTATATTGGAGCAATTCTGGATAACATTAAGAAACATTTTAAATGTAGATGTCAAAGAGACACGTGTGTGGCAAACAATGTATCAACGCAGGAATGATGAATACAGTATTTTGAATACAGAGCACATGGGACTGTGACTGTGGCTGTGACTAAGAAAAGAAAAGTGTACACTTCAAATCATAGATCAGTAAGATTAGATCAAATGTAATGGTAGCTCTAATATTGAAAATGTTCAACTGATATGACTATTATAACATTTGCGTGTATGTATACAGCTAACTATTTTTTGATTTTGTTTTCTGCTCGAGTGTTTTTAACATTGTGTATTAAATCAAAAATGTAATTATAGGCCTTCATTAAATTTAATTCTGATAAATCGAAGATGAGACATATTAAGCATATTTTGCGATTTGTTCGCAAAGCCTTTTAGCTGTTTCTATAACCTCGGCGTTATATGCAAAGAAAGACAAAGCTATAGGACAGGCAAAGCAGAATTCAAGGACGACAGTCATCCACAAAACACAAAAATAAACACGCAAACAGACAAACGAGAAGGCAAAAGTACTAAAAAATGCAAACGACATCACAAACACAAAATAGTTTACAATAGGGCTACCGCCTTGGAACGGTCAGTGGCAACAAAGCCCACTGGGGGTTTAAACCGGTTCTAGGGTGCACCAAACCTCACACTTACCCTACTTCTTCCCATTAAAACAGGACAGTGTAAATAAAGAACTCTCCGACATGATCTAATCTCTAACCAACAAGGCAGCATCAATAGGCAATATAAGTAAAACACAAATATGCTCGTAAATATAATACAAAAAAACAATAGCCTAGAAAGTCACAATGAAGGTATTATATACTTGGCAGAAGCCAGAGCAACAAGAGAATAAACCATTAAGGGCACGACAAGAAAGATCATAGACAAACATCAAACGCCACCTTCCCATTGGGCTTTAGGTAGGCGTCATCATAGGGTCCACAGCCCGTCTGGTCATCGTACAATTAAAGAGGAAAGCGTAGTGGCGAACTGTAAAAGGGTCCACCACCATGCATGCAGTACGTTGCAAAATGATAGGGTCATAACCTCTTTTGATAAACTTTTAACATATCTAACAAAGATAGTATGAAAGTGATCATGACCAAGAATCTTACGAAGTCCATAAGTCACATCACCATAGAAGTCAGGTTGTGATAGTCCTTGTCGCAAAAGAGTCCTTAAATTACTTTTATATTTGGACAGAAGATCGGGGTTACGATAATAAAATTTTGCAAAAGTTTTACGAAGTTTATGGTAACGGTAACCCTGATTGAGTAGCTTTTTAGTTATACAAAGATTATGAATATTAAAATCCTCAGCTCGAGTACAAGCTCTTGAAAAACGAATAAGTTGAGACACATACACCCCATAAGAAGTTGCTCGGGGAACATCCCCATTTAAGTGGGGATAATTAACAATGTCGAAATTAAAATCATCTCTCTTGTCATAGATTTTGCTAATTATTTCACCATTTTTAATCGAGAGATCTAAATCAAGAAAAGAAGCGTTATTATCAGATATATTAGCTTTGTTAAGCTGAAGTTCTTTAGGATAAATATTATTAACCATAGCTGGAAATAAAGGGTTGGCAATGTTCAATATGTCATCCAGATACCGAGAGGTGTCATTAAAGGTTTCAATAACAATAATAAGTGCTTGGAAGTGGCATTGGTTTCTGCTTTGTGGCCTAATACAAACAATCCAACTAGGATATCTAGTTATAACAAACACATGGGTAAGTTGAATATGGATGGTATTGACTTTCCCACTCCAATTTCACAAATTTTCAAAGTAGAAAAACAAAACAACCTTGCTATTAATGTTTACGGATGCACAGGAAAAAGGGTATCTGTATTTCCATATAGAATATCAGAGCAACCGCAAGAAATGGAAAGAATTAACTTGCTTTTAATTTCTGAAGACGTTGTGGTTGATTTAGAAAATGAAGATGATCCAAATAATGAAGAAGGAATTATAGATGACAATTATAATCCTGATGATTATCCCAACGAACCAAAAACAATAACAACAAAATATCACTATTGCTGGATTAAAAATCTAAATAGATTACTTTACGATCAAAACAAACATCACGGTAAAACTTATTTCTGCGATCGTTGTCTTTACGGCTTTCAAGAGAAGATCTACTTACAAAACACAAAGAAGACTGTGATGGTATTAACAAAAATTCTTGCAGAATAGAAATGCCAAAAGAAGGTAAAAATACTGTAAAATTTAAAAATCATCAAAATCAGATGCCTGTGCCTTATGCAATATATGCTGATTTTGAAAGTATAATCAAACCGCAATCAAACAAATTTGGAAAGAAATCTTAAATCACAAATGTACACGAAGCTTGTGGTGTTGGATACCAGGTTGTCAGATATGATGGCAAAGCTGAAGAACCTGTTATTTACAGAGGTGAAGATGTTGTTGAAAAGTTTTTAAATCACTTAGAATGTGAGAAGAGCAACATTAATAAAATATTTGCTCACCCAAAACCATTAATCATGACACAACAAGATGAGGAAGATTATGAAAAAGCAATACACTGCTGGATATGCGAGAATGAAATAGGTAGGAAATGTGGTAAAAACGGTAAAGTAAGAGACCACTGTCATTTTACAGGTGAATATAGAGGTGCAGCACATAAAAACTGCAACCTAAAGCTGAAAATAAAACCAAATAAAACAATCATCCCTGTTATATTTCATAACCTAAAAGGATATGATAGTCATCTTATAATGCAAAAAATACATAAAATGACAGGTAATATTACATGCATTCCAAACAACACTGAAATTTAGTGCCGGACAACTTAGATTCTTGGATAGCTGTCAGTTTATGATGAAGCCTCTAGATGAATTGGTTGATGCAACAGGCACATCTGATTTTGAAATTACTAAAAATCAGTTTAGACAAACAAATTAACCTATGCGGAAAGGTATTTACCCGCATGAATATATGGACAGTGTGGAAAGATTTAAGGAAACGAAATTACCATCTATAGAAAAGTTTTACAGTAGTTTTTCAAATGAAAGTATAAAGCCCAAAGATTACGAAGATTATTATGAATATGCTCAAAAACTATGGAAAGAGTTTAACTGTAAAACTCTTGGAGACTATTATGATTTATGTCTAAAACCTGAACTTTTACGAATAGGTGTTTATCCATACGAATATATGGACAGTATGGAAAAAATTAAGGAAACGCAATTACCACCCATAGAAAAGTTTTACAGTAGTCTCTCAGATGAAAATATAAGTCCCGAAGATTACGAATATGCTCAAAAAATATGGAAAGAGTTTAACTGTAAAACTCTTGGAGACTATCATGATTTATATCTAAAAACTGATGTAACTCTGTTAGCAGATGTGTTTCAAACTTTTAGAAAAACATGTATGAGTGTATACAAACTTGATGCTTTACATTACTACACAGCACCTGGATTATCTTGGGATGCTTTACTTAAACATTCAAAAATAGAATTAGAACTTTTAACAGACATTAACATGCACTTATTTATAGAAAAAGGTATGCGTGGTGGAATTAGTATGGTATCAAAACGATATGCCAAAGCAAACAATTCACATGTAGCTGATTATGACCCTAGCGAGGAAAACAACGTTTTAATGTATTATGATGCAAATAATCTTTATGGGTGGGCAATGAGTCAGCCACTTCCATATTCTGGCTTTAAGTGGGTGGAAACGTTGCCAGAGCCAAAAGAAAAAAAAGAAGGAAAAGGATATTTTCTAGAAAAAAAAAAGGATAAAAATATCGGACAGGGAAAGCAGCAGTTGATTTGGAATATCCTAAAGAACTCCATGAATCTCATAATGACTATCCGCTTGCACCGGAAAGATTAGCAGTGGAAAAGAATGGTCGTCTGAATACCAAAAAGATCTGTTAGAAAATAATAGCATGATAAATACAGAACAACTAGTCCCCAATCTTAGGGACAAAGAAAAATATGTGATACATTACAAAAACCTGGAACTGTACTTATCTTTAGGCATGACACTAAAGAAAGTACACAGAGTATTAGAATTTATTGAAAAACCATGGATGGAATCATACATAAACCTGAACACGGGACTTAGGGGAGAAGCTAAATCAAAATTTGAAACAGATTTTTACAAACTTATGAACAACTCTGTGTTTGGCAAAACAATGGAAAATCTACGCAAGCGGACAGATATAAAACTAGTCAGAACTGACGGCTCTGAAAATGAAAAAATAAGAAAAATAATAGCCAAACCCAACTTTAACAGGCGTATAAAGTTTTCAGATGAATTGTCAGCAATACATGTGAACAAAACAAAATTAACATTAAACAAACCAATCTATGTTGGGATGTCAGTATTGGATTTATCAAAGTACCATATGTATGATTGGTACTATAATACCCTAAAGAAAAGGTACGGAGATGACTGTACTTTATTATACACAGACACTGACAGCCTACTGGTAGACATCAAAACAGATGATGCATACAAAGACATGGCTGAAATGAAAGATGAGTATGATCTAAGTAATTATCCTGAAAAACACCCAATGTATGATAATACAAACAAAATAGTAGGTAAAATGAAAGACGAATGTGCTGGTGTTGCTATAGATGAGTATGTTGGATTAAGACCCAAACTATATTCTATTTTGAGAGCGGATGAGAAGATTATTAAGAAAGCAAAGGGTGTAAAAGAATATGTAGTCAAAAAACACATAAACTTTGAAAACTACAAGGATGCATTGTTTGGCAAGAAAAAATACACCCATAAAATGAATATGATACGATCAATAAAGCATCAGATATTTGGCACAACAGTAAACAAAGTTACATTATCACCATTTTACTCAAAAAGATATATACGAGAAGATGGAATTACAACTGATGCACACGGTTTCTATAAAAACTTAAGAATTTAGGTATCAGCAGGAACAATAAGCAATTCTTCTTTGACAAATCCTCTCTGTGGCTCTGGATATTTTAAATAATAAACTCTTATACCTTGCGTCACCATATAACTTTTAATCTTGTGAATATCTACACTCCACATTGGATCAGTTGCTCTGCGTCTTCCACCTTCTTGTTCCCCGGGTTGATATAAATATCTTACACTGGCATTCATACAGATAGGATCATCTTTTAATATTTTTGTTTCAACAGGAGGGAGCTTTTTTGTCTCCGCATTTATGGCTTTAACAACTTCTGGTAATCTCTTTACCCATTCTCTATTACGTTTTTGGGAATCTATTTCCTTAGCATACTGATAGCCAAATAATCTTTCAGCTAATGTTCTGTTAAATCTTTCCACTAAAGCTTGGTCTCTGTGTATTTCTGTTCTGCCCCGTCTGATATTTACTTTGTGTTTCGCCATCAACTGTGATACTGCACCCATAAATTCTCTGCCTGGATCCACTTGTAATACTTTTGGATATTTCAAATGCCGACTGTATATTTTCTCAAATGCTTTGGCAACTTCTTTGCTATCCTTGGAAGTCAGTGGCTCTGCTTCTTTATATCTACTTGCAATATCAACAACAGTCAATGCATATTTATATGTCTTGCGTCCACGACCAAAGCCAAAAGTATCATGCGGTAAAAATAACAAATCAGCTTGATGCACTCCATTCTTAGTAGAAACATCAAACCTGGGTCTAACTTTTTTTTTTGGTGCAGGTAAATAAATCTGCCACACAGCTTGTTTCTTTAAAAATTCTAATGCCTTTTTTTCACTGACACCAGCCTCTTTTGCCAATTTTTTAACTGCAGAGTAACCTTTCCAAAATCCTTTAGGGCTGTAATAAATCTTTTCCATTTTTTTCTACTAAAGATTAAACTTTATATAACTATAAAGAAAAAATGGAAATCACAACTGCACGGTTTGATGAACTGCTCGAAGAGCAATATCAAAATAGCACAAATAAATGGACAGACTTGGAAGTAAATAAAATATACACTATTACAGATACGAAAATAGAAGATACTGAATATGGTCCATCCATGGTATTGACATTATTAGACAATGGTGAAGTATGGGCGCCTGGTCATCTCAAAGATAAATTAGAGAAGAGTGCTAAACCACCATATTATATGCGACCACTTGGATTGAAACCATGTAAGAACAACAAAAAAAATAGGTATCATGCATATGACTTAGTCTTTCCAAAGGTTATTTCAAAGTAAACATACTTAGTCATTCCAAATCTAAAGAAATCTAAAGTAATTATAGTTTTAAACTTTTTTTGTTTTTATGAAATCAATTTATACGCCACAAATCCAGTTGCAGCCATGCCCACCACAATAAACGTAATTTCTCTATTCTGTTGATCCGGATATGGTGTATAAAAATCACTCAACTTGGGCTCCGGTTCCAAAAACAAATATTTGCCAGTTGTATAATAATACTGTTTCATAGCTTGGTCTACATCATTAAAAGTCTGCTCTGCATGATGCTCTTTTTGCAGTTGCTTATTAATAACATCTAATCGCTCTGTTCTTTTTTTATTCCACTCCGCTTGTGCTGCGTTTAATTGTTCTACGGCTTTGTCATGTCTTTGTCTTTCCTCATCTGAATGACTTCCCATTCTCGAAAAGAAATAATTTGAACCGCTAAATGCCAATGCATTTGTTAATGCGCCACCTATCATCATTGCTACTGCACTTGCCATTTTTTTATATATATATTTTTTAAAATTATTTCATAATATCCGCAGGAATAATACCTTGCTTAATCAGCATATCCTTTGTAGCCATTGCTAACATTATATCCACAGACAGCATCCCAACATCTGTCATATTAAAATCTACTTTAGGTGCTGGTCTTTTTAGTAGTTTTTTGCTAATCTCAGAATATCCAACAGTTAAAAGTGTTTCCACTCTAGCGTGATACATCATATTTACAATTTGTTTTCCGTCAATACTTGCTGCCATTTTTTTTATATTATTTTTTATATTATTGTTTTAAATAAATTATTAAAAACAATCAAACGGGTCTTTTGGTGCAACATGAACAGCAGCAGGTTGCACAGGTTGCGTAGCAGATTATTTGTTATAAGTATACAAACCCAACCCAGCAATACCTAATAAAACCAGACACGGCGGAATATAATTTTTGTATACGTTTATTTTGATTTCTGGTTCCTCTTCATCTATTGTTATTTTTGTTATTTGATCTTGCTTTGCAGCATCTTGATTTGCATCCTGTGCATCTTGAAGCAAACGCTTTGCCTTTCTTGCCGCTGCTCCTTTTTTTCCAGCTTCTATTCGTTTTGGATTTTTTACTTTTTGTTGTTCAACAGGTTGTGTAACAACAGGTATAACTTCACTCTCTTGGTTCTCCATTTATATTATCTATATTTTTATTTTTATTAAAATCAATATGTCTAACAGTTGTCAGTATTGCTGTAAATGGTGCTAAGCACATTCCATACCTGTAATACAACTCACAACAAGCACTTGTCAAAGCATGATTAATAAATGGGTCTTCCTCCAAATCTTCTATCAGCTTTGGTGGATTTGTCACATTGAAATATTTTGATACTCCCATCACATACAAGATAATAAAAGAATTGCCTAAAGTCTTGGTCATGCTTGCCCCAAGCCTTGCTTCATATCTGCAGTAAAGTTTGTTAATTTCATCCGGGGACATGCCATCTATACTCGTGAGTTGTATGTCTTTACCCAAATAATGACGGCTACCACCGCCAGCCACTATGGCTGATAATCTTTCTTTTTTTGTTTCTTGTTGCTTTGATTCATCTGGTTCCGTCTGTTCCGATATATTTTGTAATAGTTCTTCCGCATTCATTTTTATATTAGTAATCTTATTTTTTATCTTGAAATAAATATAAAATACAAAACATTTAGCTGCGATATTCATGCAACTAGTAATTGTTAGTATTGTTAATAGCATTGTTATTAACATTGCTATTTTTTCTATTAACATTATTAATTTGCTGCAAGCATTGCTATTAACATTACTAATTTGCTATGAGCAATGCTATTAGCAATACTATATTCATGGTCAGTATTGCTATTAACATTGCTACTTTGCTGTTAGTATTACTATTAGCAACAGTTGTAAAAAAAGGTATTATACCTGCGGATATTATGAAATAAATATATTTTGTAATAATAAAAAAATATTATATAAGAAAAAATGGATTTGAAAATAACAGACTGTGAGATTAGTGATTATGACAAAAATAAAACAGCACTGGAAATTATGACAAGAGATGACGTAAAATGTTGTATATGTGTTTCAGAAAGTAAAATTTTACAAACGTATGCAAAAGGTGCACAGGAAACGCCTGTAATTTCTGTGACAAAGGATGGCGTAGAATATTTTATATGTGAGCCAAGAGGGTATGTTTTACAAGCCCCGTAAAACATGAGTAGTGCTGTTGTACCGATATTGGTTGGTGCAGAGAGTGTATTGATTATATGGGCACTCTAGTTTTTATTTTTGAAAAAAATTATTCAACCCAATAACCAGTTGGTTGGTCAGTCCTCAAAATTAACTTGGAATATTTAGTCTTAGCTAAAGCTTTTCTTATTCTGGTTCTCTCTTCCAGCCTTGGAATAACATCATTTTCTCTCAAACAATTTTCATAACTATCTCTGTCTTTGGTGTGAAACATACACAACCATTTTGCTTGCTCTCTCAAATCTTTCAATACAGAATTATATCTTTGTGAAATGACCCACACTGATTGTTTGGCGTGACGACCAGAGAATGCCAACTCTGATAACATATCTTTTTTCTTTGTTAATTCTTTTGTGGCTGAGCAATCGTCAATAATGTATAATGTGGGCTGGCCAACATATTTATTGAAAAAGAAACGCAACAGTTCTTGTAACATTTCTTTGCCTTTGCTAACTGGATTGACAATTGTTATTTTTTTATCTCTCGGATTTCTTACATCACCTATCCAGGATCTATTTTTATAAGCCTCGTTCCACTCTATAGTTGGACACAATATAATTATATGTTCAAAAACTCCAACATACTCTTGTTCAAGTACGTCAAGAACAAACTCTGTTTTACCACAGCCTGTCTGACCACAAATAATTGCACTGTGTGAATATTTAGGATTTTTTTGTTGTAAACTAGTATCGTACTTCTTTGAATCTTCCATCTTCGAAATTGATTTGCGCATCTTGTATTATATATATATAAATATTTAAAGTTTGATCTGCATCTGCTTTTTTATTTATTAGTATCGTTATACCTTCACTGCCGTTTTCTATTCTTCTTCCACTGCCGTATACTAAATTGTCATCACATGTTCTAAGGTCAAGCCACAAAGCATATGATTTTGTTAGATAAGCGTCAAGAGAAACATTGGTAAAGTTTAAGTCCCTCGCTACTATTTCTGTCTCTTTGTTTCCCTTTGAGGTCAAGGCAAAATATTTGTGGATTTCATCCCAATGTTGATATGCCTTCATGCCCTGACTATACAACTGATTTGGTACTCCCTCTATTGTCATTTCAACTTTTTCAATCATTGGGTTGTAATAGGTTTCTGCGCTTATTCTTTCTGGGTCTTCAAACAGCATTAAAATACCTTTCATGCTCTGTGCTGGTACATTAATGTTGATATTCCAAAGGGTATCAGATTTGTTTGCTATTATTTTTCTATGTCGCAAGATACGATCATACAAAAATACTATCTTACCATTGATTTGCTGTCTTATTTGTCTGGCTAATTCAACATCACTAACCGTATCAAATTCCAAGCAGATATTTTTTATTACATAAGATGCATCAGCATCACTGCTTTTGATAACTTTGTTATAATCGTTAAACGTTAATTCATATTCTAACCTATCACCAAGCCCCTCTTGATAAAATGGCATATGACTTTCTAACATTTCAAAGTCCAGTGGAATACAAAATCTATTTCCATAAGCTGCTGCTATAGCTTCATCTCCGGTGTCTGAGGAAGCATCTCCCGCACCAATTCTATGTTTTAACATGTTTGCTTTACCAATACCTTGGTAAGCTATGTTTAATCTTTCGGTAGGGCTTTTCCATAAATCTACATAACAATGATATATATCACTGTCGTCTATTGACATGACTTCATTGCCACTTATTCTTATTGTCATTTTTTTCACAATTGTTCTACCCAGATTTTGAAATAGAGTAGCGTTGGCGTCTGTTCTGCTTTTAAGTTCTATTTCAAAGGCAAGACGAGCAGTACGAGGAACTATCACATCATTAGTACTTAGATTTGGAAATCTTACAAGCAGTTGCTGGTTTTGGTTTATTGTTGATGGATTATTAGTTATTACTACACTTGTGCGGATGCCTTTGGCACCATGAGGCTCTCCTAGTTTTCTATGAGGGTTGAGTTTGTTTCCGTAAGCTGACATTGTTTTTATTTTTTAAATATATTTTTTAAAATTAAATAAAATAAACAATGGCTGAAGGAGGATTTGATTTTGACAATCCTACAGATGATTATGATGAATATGATGATTTACCAATGGTGCCTGATGAACCTATTCAAAGAAATCTTCTTAATCAAAGCGATCATCTTGCTGACCTTCGAGGAGAGCTGTCAGAAATCACACTTGAAACATACAAGAATTGTTTTGTAAAATCCTTTTATAATGAAATAGAAAAACGATATAAGATGATACCAGACAAAATGGATTATGACCAGTTTAAAGAATCAAATGATGGTAATACATTATACTGGATTGTTGGTGATAAAGGAATAAGAATAACTGCCAGGCAAGGCTCTTTTACATTTCTTGCTCTTGGTTCTTTGGCAAATGAATATAACAGGATTATTGGCTCTGGGGGAACAAGGGCGGTAAGACAGTTTTTAAATTTACCGGAGTATGACAGTAAAACAAAATTACCACAAAAAGCTCGACAAGCGTTGCAAGAGTTGGAGAGCACAATAAACGATTTACCAGATAATGCGGATGCTATTCCATTACAAAATATTTCACGTATTGTGGGTAACATAGAGACATCAATGTATAACATAGAGACATCATTTTATGACTGGGATGTGACAGAGCGTCCTGATGTTGAAACACAAACAAATATAGACAAGCGTGAAATGGATGGAATAGTAAAAGCAATGACAACTGTCAAGGAAGAACTCACCAATAACGTGGCAAAACTTACACAACTTGATAAAGACATAACAAGAGAAAAACAAAAGTTAGAACAAGCTAAGACTGATAATGATGAATTCCAGATAAAAAGAATTAGCGATCGCATCAAAGACCTTGAAAATGAGAGAGGTGCAAGAATGGATGTCATTAATGAAAACAGAGAAGCTTTTCGTAACCAAGTAAGCAGGATAAAAGAGACAATAAACAAAATGTTAAACAAGGATACAACACTTGGTGAGAGGATCAAAACCTTGTTTAGGGAGCAAGGTATTACTATTGTTAGTATCCTAACTGCATTTGGTATGATTCTTTAGGTGATAATTAATTCTATTATTCCCACATCAAGTGCTGCGCCAACTCCAACCCCAACTCCAAAACCTGATCCATCAAGTGTAAAAGACTGGATAAAAAAACAACTACTTAATCTTGGTAAACTTCTTGCCAACATAGCTGGTAAAGCTGCTGCAGCACTTCCAGGAGTTATTGGTGCAATAGTATCATAGCTTTTATCTGCAACAGGTAATGTTATTAATTGGCTTGGTAACAATCTATGGGCTTTGCTTGTGTTTGTTTCCGGGTTGTTGTATGTGGCAGCCAAAGAGTGGTTTAGTAAATCTCGTAAATAAGTAATGCAGCAAGACCTATTACTATAGTACCAACAAGTATAGTTGTTTTGTTATCTTCGTGTTCAATCGCTATTTTTTGTATTTCTGGTGGGTTATGTTCCACAGTTTTATGTAATGATTTATCAAAGTCCGGCAGAAATTTCTTTGTTGTGGTGCCTTGAAAAGGTTGAATATTTTTTGGTGGCACTGGTTTTACATTTACATCATTATTCAATCCTAATGCTTGTGCATCGGTTGCTATTACAATTTCATTATTGTAGTCTTGTATTATTCCGATTCTTAATTCCATGTCACTCGGAGACATGTACAATCCACTTCCATAGACAAAATTTACTTTACTTCTTGCATATTTTAGAGTGTTTTCATATCTTGAAATTTGACTGGGCAAGTCGATTGGGCTATTAATTGCGTCCTCTCCATTTGCTAAAAATTGTTTCTGTGCATCAAATGCCGTTCCAGTTCCAAGTATATCTGTTCTTGTTTGTGATTGTGAGCCAAGGATTGCCCAGCAGTATGTTCTTATGCTGTCATTGATTCTTTCTACTCCTGCCCTTGTAAATCCAGATGAACAATCTAGTATAAAAGTAGACCAGCTGTTGTCAGCCTCAGATCCTTGTGCAATGTAATCAATGTGATATGTTTTATCACTCTCATAGAATGTAAAACTCATCGTTTTGTTGTCGTATACAGTATTTACCAAAGGATGATAACCAATATTTGTCCAGTAATTATAAATTGTTCCTAAACCATTATTATAGCTTTGTTTCTGTCTCCAGTCTGAATATAAGTCAACGTTAGACTCCTTGCATATTCTCTCGTATGCGTTTCGGTTATATGTGTTATTAAACGCATTCCAATTTGAGTCTTGCGGCATTGCTAGACTCATCTCAAATAATATTCTTCTGACTTGGTAATAGACATGAAATCGAAATAATGAACCAACCAAGGCATCAGCTTTCAAATGATTAATGAAATCAATACCACATCCAGTGGTCGCACACTAAATAGCAAAATTCAACTGGTTCTGCCAAAATAATATCCAATCTGTTCCCCAGCTTTGAACTATAGCATCTGATTTGACGTATGAAAGTTTGTATTTTTCAAAGACATTTGGAAATGATGCTTTAAAGTCTTTACCGTCTGATGTAATAACTATGTTTTGATTTATTATATCTATCACTTTCTTGCTAAAAGTATTTGAATAGTGAGCATCCGGGTTATATTTGAATTCTTTAGAAATCATTTTTATTTGTGTTTTTATATATATATATTAAAAAAAAAATTTTCATACAATTTCAAACATAGACAACTCTATTAATTTACAACAGTATATCGATAATAGAGATGGAACTAAGCGCGTTGGATTAAAAAGTTTTACATACACTATCGGTTGGTATAATATTATTCATGAAACCGCAAAGACAAGGAACCCAGACAAAATAGAACATTTTCAAGGTGGACTCTATAACATTCAATACTTGGCAAAAAAGTTTAAAAAGCTAAATGAAAATATTATCCTGGACTGTATTGAGCAAATTGGTACAGCCATTATAGATACGTCAATAGAGACATGAATGTCAAGCGGTCTTTCAAAAATGCTGGGATTCAAGGACAGAAAATGGTTGACAGGTACTACTTTAGGAGATTACCCAATTGATTTAGCTCCTTATAAACAGCTATATGTTCATCTGAAACAAGTTAACACGAGTAGTAATTATTTCAATGGTGCACCAAGCACTATTATAGGTGTTGTACCTGTAGTAAGTAAGCAGTTTGGAGATATAGTATATACAAGTTTTTATCCTGAATATCACTGTCTTATGAATGGTGCAATTACTGAATTGAAAATAGAAGTTAGAGATGATAATGGCAACAAGATATTTAATCACGGTTTGCCTATGAGTTGTGTTTTAGAAATTATTTAAAAAATATATTTTTATAAAAAAAACAATGAGTATATTTGGACCACCAATCCCTAAAAAAACAGAAGACTTAGAGGCTTTGATAAATAATGTTCAAGATTTATATAGACGAAATGTGCCTTTTGTTAACCAGTTTAATCATTTGAAAGATAGAGTTGATAATCTTATTTTATGGAATTATAACAATATTTGCAGAGGCTAAGGGCCCACTTGTGTTGAATAGAATACTCTCATTTGGTAATGGTGGGGCAGAATCAAATGTGGGGCATGTAATGACACGCCGTGGACGGATTATGGGAATAGGTTTAGCATGTGAACGATTAGTTGGTGACGTAACTGTAATAGTTTCTGTCAATGGTGTTGAACAACCAAATTATGGCATAACGCTTCACATCATCACACGCAATCATGATAACTTTGATAAACCTTTAGAAATTGGTGCTGGTTCTGTTGTTAACTTGGTATGCAAGGTTGCTAATGCTACCGCTGTAAATACGGTGGCATCATTATTAATTGAATTAATTTAATTTTTTATTTATTAATAAAATAATGAAGCAACCAACAGCACCAAGTATATATCCTGAGTTGCCAGTGGAAGACGGACACAATTATAGATTACAAAAGATTTCAGAAATTGAAAAAAAGTTATTTACAGAACGAGATAATAGTCAGTCACTTTATAAAAAATATAAACGTGGTATTAATATTACAGATGGAATTGACACTACCTTGATATCTGCAGGTGTTATTATGGCTGGGATTGGATTTGTTGTTCCAGTTGTGTTACCTTTGGAAATAGCAGCAATAGTATGTGGAGCTACAGGTGTTTGTATTAATTTTATCAGACGCAAGCTTAATGCAAAAGCTCAAAAACATCATGTAATAAAAACTTTGGCAGAGGCTAAGTTAAATAGTATAAAGCAGTTAATATCAAAAGCGTTGAGTGATGCACAAATATCTGATCAAGAGTTTAAGATGATTTTAGATGAGTTGGATAAATATTATAGTTTAAAACAGGACACTGAACAAAAAAAGGCTGAAATAAGTGAAGTTCAAAAAAAGGAACTAGTAGAACAGGGAAAAAAGGAAGCTATGGCAACCTTACAAAAAAGTCTAAAAAGGGTGTAATAAATTGTTTTAGTAATGTGTATGAGTGCGATCCACCACCTTTGTATTCAAGGTCAGAAAATTGTTAATTGAATGTAATTTTGATAACTTATAAAACAAATTTAAACTTGCAATCTTCACTACCCCTATTTTAAAAAAGTTTTAATAAATCAAGTAAATCACCATTTCATGGTGATTTATTATATATATGTTTTTTGGGCGTTTCTGTTGTAATTTAAGGCGAAACAGGGTGAGACGAAAATTACAACAGAACGCCCAAAATACATATATATTATCAAAATTACCAGTGATGACATGACCTGCTGGAGCATAGCACAATTTGATGTGTTACATTCACATTCCTTAGGAGAGTTATTTACTATATCAAGGTCAGAAACAATTGTGTTGTAGTTGAAAATTATATTTCTAATAGGCTTTTTGTACTTATAATAAATTACAGGACTTTCGGAGTTTTTGAAATATTTTGGGATAGAATCAACTACATGAGCATCTCGAAAAATACTAGGCATGTCAATAAAATCAATACCTTTATTAATATATAGTAGTTTTAGAAAATGCCTGACGTGATCAGACTCCTTGCCAATATGGGGTCGGAGAACATGTTGTGTGTAGCTTTGAACTATGGAAGCAGTGTAATACAAGGGATCTGTACGAATGAAAAGTGTGTCTGCTTCCTCGTCGATCAACTTCAGTGAAGAAATGGACAAAGAGGTAAGCCGTGAAAGCATAGAGTGCTTTCCAGACTGTTTAAAAATAGTATGTAAATCAGCAACAGAAATAATTACACGCGATTTACGTTTGATGTTACCATTACGCCTAAGACCGTGAGACCTGGATTTACGCTTTCAAATAGAAAATATATAAAAAATGTCAATATTATGATCTTTTGAAATATTTCCTTCTTGATAAATATTGTCATTAAGGCCAAGTGGATATGGTGTCTGTACGTTTTTTTATCCTCTTAAGTTCAGCAATATGTCTAGCTTTTATTTTAAAGCTTTTAGTAGCATCATTTTCAAAAATTACATATTCAACAGCTACGTTACAAAAAATTATGACCTGACTGACGAATGTGTTGGTACATGTAATTTTTTAACTTTTTAGGATTACTTGTATTATATTTGTGTTCTCGAAATCGAACGTTTAAGGAGCGACCTGTTTTTCCAACATATTGTATACCGCAATGTGGTGCATTTCAAGTCAGAACATAAATGACGTGAGATGTGCGTCAATCAACATTTGAAGCCAGACATACATTAAACAATCTACCATTAACAGCTGATTTAATAGTGGACTAATAGTGGACAAATAATTGCAACAACTGCACCTCTTAGCATTGCACTTATTAATAGAGGAAAACACCCTGCGTCTTGAATGAACTAAATGATTTTTGAAAGGAGATTTTATGGTATTTCCTTAAAACAGGTGATCCTAGAGGAGTTACGGAAACTTTTGAGCCATTATTAAACATCCTGGTAATATTATTAGAAGGAACATGAAACGAGGTTGCCGAATGAAGATTATTTAAAGGTGTAAGACGTTCATAAGGTATAGTTCTAAGAAATGAAGAGTTATTTTATGGAATTTGTATTGATGACGCAGAGTGTAACCCAAGCCCAGTAATCGACGTCATCAGCAGGTCCACGAGATGATCATCCGTAACAAAGATTTGTCTCGACTCGGTAAGAAAACACACGCATTTCAGCTCTAATTCTCAGTCCATAAATATATAATTGTGCCTAAGGTATCGCAATCAATGGTAAAAAGACTCGGTTAATATTCACTTCGGCTAATACTTAGCGAATTAAGAGCAGAATCAAAGAAAGTTATTTTAGCGAGATGATTCTCAGCGGAGTTTTTTCATTTTTAACTTTCTTTGATTCTGCTCTCAATTCGCTAAGTATTAGCAGAAGTGAATATTAACCGAGTCTATTTACCATTGATTGCGATACTTTAGGCACAATTATATCTTTATGGACTGAGAATTAGAGCTGAAATGCGTGTTTACTTACCGAGTCGAGACACATTTTCGTTACGGATGATCATCTCGTGCACCTGCTGATGACGTCGATTACTGGGCTTGTAACCGTAGAGGTGAACGATTTAATGTTAAAGTTTTTACTAATATACTCATAATTGTTTTGGAGAGTAATACCATTCTGTTAAAAGCGAAATAAGGGCCAATTAGTAGTTATTACAGATACGAAATAGAATCGTATCAAAGACCCATAATAAATAATATTAGTAAAACTTACGGACTGTTAAAAGAGCTCCAAAAGTTGACATAAGTGTCTAATACAAGATCATGAGGAAAGTAAATGAAAACCCTAATAAAATGGGCCAAAATGTCGATGAGCACAAAACCTTCAACGCGGTATATGAAACACACGTGTTTAAGGAAAAACTGGATCCCTAAATGTCATACAATCCCCGTGGGATGATAAATAACAATATTGATTGTATGTACGGGGAGACTTTTTACGGATCGCCACATTGCACAAACAACACTATTGTGCATATAAAAAAAGACAGAAATATTCGGACAGGTAAAGCAGCATTCAAGGACGACAGTCAACCACAAAACACAAAAACAAATTCGCAAACAGACAAACGAGAAGGCAAAAGTAATAAAAAATGCAAACGACATCATTAACACAAACTAGCTGACAATAGGGCTACCGCCTTGGAACGGTCAGTGGCAACAAAGCCCACTAGGGATTTAAACCGATTCTGGGGTCACCAAACCTCACACGTACCCTACTGTCATCCCATTAAAACAGGACAGTTTAAATAAAGAAATCCCCGACATGATCTAATCTCTAACCAACAAGGCAGCATCAATCATCTCAATAGGCAATATAAGTAAAACACAAATATGCTCGTGTAAATATAATACAAAAAAACAATAGCCTAGAAAGCCACAATGAAGGTACTCAATGACTTGGCAGAAGCCAGGGCAACAAGAGAAGAGAATAAACCATTAAGGGCACGACAAGCAAGATCATAGACAAACATCAAACGCCACCGTCCCATTGGGCTTTAGGTAGGCGTCATCATAGTGTCCACAGCCCGTCTGGTCATCATACAATTAAAGAAGAAAGCGTAGTGGCGAACTGTAAAAGGGTCCACCACTAAGCATGCAGTACGTTGCAAAATGATAGGGTCATAACCTCTTTTGATAAACTTTTTAACAAGTCTAACAAAGATAGTATGAAAGTGATCATGACCAAGAATCTTACGAAGTCTATAAATCACATCACCATAGAAGTCAGGTTGTGATAGCCCTTGTCGCAGAAGAGTAAGTTTTAAAAGTATTATTAATAATTAAGTAAGGGTAAACAGTTTTAAAGTCAAACTGATATTGGATTAAATCTAGGTGATAATTAAATTGGAAGTAGTTCATACTATCTCTAAATATACATTCAGTAACTTGATAAACACTATTAAAGAGACACGACAATCTTGAAATATTTATCAAGCATCCAAATATGTGTGTGTGCGTGTAGTTCTAAGGATTATAGTCCCTTTACCATTGTGAAAAGGGAAGAATCCCCAAGTGACAAGATTGCGCCTGGACTTATGAGGCATCGCCTCTAATATAGATGAGACGAGCGTTAACCTTCAGAAATGCTTAAAGCTTAAGACAACTAAAGACAATGTTGACCCAGGCATGGTATGTCAACATGAATAAATGCTCTAAGGGGTGTATCTAACTACTATTGATTGAAGTCTAGACAAACAAATAAATATATAAAGTCAAATTTGTGAAATTCATAAACACGTTGATAACTTAAAAAAAAACAGAAAAAAAACTTAAAATAATCTTCTATTTTTTCTGACTATTTACTGTTTTTGGCGGCTATTTTGAAAATGGCGACCATTTTGAAAAAAATAATGACACAGATTTTATTAAATATTTTATTGTCTATCAATGTCTTGCATTTGGTGAGTTTACAATAAGAACTGTTGATGAAACAAATTATGGGCTATTTGTGAAATATCTGGTGGCCTTTTTGAAAATCTGACTTGGATCCATAGCCAAAAATGTTTAGCAGCATATTGTCTAGCTATGTGTCAAGTTTGGTGCTTTTGTCACAAAACTAACAATTTTACCAATATATGTCACCAATCTGCCCCACTATTTAGTGCGTACACACATTTTACAGTTTCCATAACAATTTCTACTCGTGCAATATTCAACAATTTAAAAGAGATTTGGATATAAAAGTCGAAAATCGAAAGACCGAAAAACCTGGCTTATGCGTTTTCGGTTAGTTGTAAAAAAGCTAAACTGTTAAGGTCAAATTGGTTAATTTAGTTAAGTACGGTCTGTATTGTTTGACTAAAGCATATAAAGCCAACGATAGTGTACGTATGAGCGAAAACCCGAAAATTGCGATTTCGCCTTCGAGTTTCGCATTCAACATCTAGGCTTTGCTTTTGTTTTTGATTCTTTGACTTTTTGACGATTTTACATTATATTTAGTATGTTTTTACTTTAGATGTAAACGGTTTCTATAACAAATCCAGTAATATAGCCTCTACCACTAAATGCAACTTATTTCTCGGAATACATGTATGTAAAATGACACTTTAATATAACTGTTTTGTGTTATTCAATGATTACATTCATGTATATGTAACTGTTGTATTGCCATAAAGCATATATTGTGTTTTGCATATATGTATTGAAAGAAATAAAATATTAAAATAGAAAAAATAGAAATAAAAATAAATAGGAAATGCAGTAATAAGTACCAGGATATTTAGGAAATATATGTTTTAAAAACAGTACGTGTGTTCTCTATATACTATTGTTCGGGCGCTTATTTCAGCCAAAGGTTGTTTGAACTTTTAAGACAAAACTCAACTAGTACATCAACAATGAATTAAAATAGGAAATGCAAATAAAAAACATTATGACTGTAAAATATTCAATTCCTAACCAATTTTCAAGATTATCGTATTTGTATTTACCAGTATAACATCCTGTTACAGTGATATATGTTTTATAAACCCATTTTTAAAATTGCTGCTGAAAAACCTTTGGCTGAAACAAGCGCCCGAGCAATAATTTGATTTTGTATATCCCTGATATAGAAAAAGCAGTTAAATGTTAGCTGGCGATTAACACGTAGTTTGCATAAATATATCCTCAATAAATCACAAATATCATGTCTATTGATCTAAGGAATCGGTTCAGGCAATAAATGTCAGTCTGAATAAAGAAGATATTACATAATGTCTCCTTATCTACGAACCAGATGTTTGATTTGTCAGTAATTGTTGATATGGTAATCGTTATGATTCTTCGAATCCCACTGGGAACTCAACTTGTAAGTGAGGAAGTGTCGATTCTTACGGATGGCAAGAGGTGTACAGTACTGGTTCTACCCAGGAAAAGCCTTTACCACAGAACATCGACCGTCTTATATAACCTTATATGACATTGTGTTGAAAATGACGTAAAACACCATAGATACAAACAAACAAACGAACAACTATTTAACGCTGTTCACGTATTATTTAAACGTCGTTGTAATTGTTTAACGGTGTTCACGTATTATTTAACGTGTTGGATTGTACGCATGTAGTGCCATTCAACTATTGTTGGCGTAAGGTCATTGATGTGATCATCACAAATGTGACCAAAAATGCACTTAAAGATTAACCATCCATATTTGTAATATAAAGTACACCAAAGCCGCCACATAACTATGGGTAGGATATGTTTGCTTTGCAGTATTTGGTGACAACGTATGGTTTTATTTGTATGTTCCATACGTGATTTTATTGACACTATTCGGGAAATTGCTAATTCGTTTATAGCTCTGCTGTTTGTGTGAGATGTTGCACTTTGAACAGTAATAAAACCGAGTCTGCTACCTTTATATCTAGTTTGTGTTCGTTGCATCCAAGGCACAGATACCGGTTAAAAACAGAAGGTATGCACAATTGTCTATATTTGGGATTTCCTCGATGTCTGCCTTCTGTTTTTGATAGACATAAGATTATTATTTTAAAATCTGTATCTGTGATCTAAGGGATCCCCTTTTCAGTATGTATTAGTATTTATTGACATTAATACTAGCGTTTGTTTAGTGCTGTCTGGCGGCCGTAAAAGGTTGCCCGACTACAAATAAGTAGTGTTATTACTTACTCGTCCTTTGGGATCATCAAGCCCAAATTTTGCATCTTTAACGTAGAATATCGCTCAAACCGGTGTTAGGAGGCTAGGAGGCGTGGGAGGTGTTGCACTTTACATTACCTCATGAACAGACTCAATAAAACCAAGTCTGCTACTTTTATCTCTTGTTTTTTTTTGTTTGTTGCTTCCAAGGGAAACCCTTTTCATTATCAAGAACAAGTTAAACACAAGCGTATATTTATTTCTTGCTTTACTATGTTGAACGCTGTACTATAATATGTTTTACTGAACCAAAACCACTCCAATATTATATTTGTGACTTCATTCACTTTGCAAAATCGCGCAACATTTGCTCCGGATTCTTCCGACTTTACAAATGTATAAACGCCTTACAAAATAACACATTTAATCCTTGTAATTCCAATCGCTCGATGAAAACAACGTTTTAAGATTAACAACCTCATTTAAAATACAATAAGGAACAGTATGAATATGGAGCAGGTACTAAGTAGTTCCCCAAAATATTTGTTTGCATATGTTAAATGTTAACCTTTTGAAAACGATGTCACGTGATCGCCTTATTAAATATATATTGTCCTTTGCATCTACAACCTTACACTTTAAATGTGTATATTCATTTAGTAAAGGTTGTCTTCGTTTGAGTAGGGAAATTATTAGAATGCGAATATTCTAAGCAATACATGGATTTTTAGTATATTAAAGTGACACTCGGCAATCCTTTTTTCCATAAATCTTACCGCATGCCGTTAGTTGTTTCTATCTGTTTCAAGCATTAATATTAATTTTCAAAATGGTATAAGTAAACGCATATTATTCTTCAAGTTGCATATTATTAACATGTGAATATATTGCATCAATAATATATTAAAACGTCTGGTAGAATAAGACTAAACAATGAAACCTCAACATGTTGTTTAATTATATGCAATCAGGTTAAAAGTCAAAATGATATTGGATTAATACAACAGACGCTACTTTCAGTTCGATAAACATTTCAGGATTGCCACGTGCACTATTTGTAAAACATACTAATCGGAATTACTGCAGAAATACGCACTTCATTGAACGCATGATCAGTTGGTTATACTTGTAATTATACAATTTAAATACAAATCTCTGAGTAATTATCTTAAATCAAAATGCAAACAAACCAAACACTTTATCCACGATATTAACTAGAATGTCCTAGTTTCTATGAAGACAGGCACAGTATTACAACTGTTACGATGACAATCATTGAATCCGAAGGATATGTTCAAATTAACCGGTAATTCCTTCACATTGAGATCATAAAGTGACAAAGAGTAAATGGTATAGCATTTTCTTTTCCTAAATACATTTTAAATCGCATTTCAATAAAACAATAAGATGATTTTTTTTGTTTTTAAGTTGTAATTGAGCTCAAATTAAATCACAGATTTCCATTGAAATCGTTCACCTAAAACAGTTCTTGAATAAAAATAGACACGCCAGAAAAAAGATAAGTTAGGCTGATTGCATAGATATATTATCTAGTACAAATATACATCAATATGGCTACATAGCAATGTAAACTGCACTTACTTTGTATTTAGACACAAAATTGCAACTGTTAATTGCTCGAATATATGTGACATCATTAACGAACTTATTGTTTGGATTTATACTTATATTCAAAAACAACTACACGGGTGCTACGTGCGTCAAAACCTCATATTTTGTCCTAACATGTGTTTATGCCCCTCTATGAACGTTAAGTGGGCGCATAGTGTTTTATTTTCCGACTGTCCGTCCGTACGGCAATTCAAACTATGTCCACAAAAAATAGGTGTATATATCACCCTACTGTTGGCACTTTGTTAATTTACATTGAAGTATGTTTCTGATTTAATTTACATTGAAGTTTTTACTCACGTTATATGTTTGTTTATGTCCATATTTCATATACCATAGATAGTTCAACTAAATTCACTTGTTAGCACTACCTAACTACAACACGTTTCTACCGTCAGTATTTAATGTGAAAGCCCTTGACATAGTTTGTTTAGTTAATTTCTCACACAATAGCTGTTTTTAGAACACTTATACCGTATGTACGTACCTCTAATTGACAGTAACAGTGTCAAAACTAGAGTAGGTCAGTGTGAATGACATTGTCCTTTATTTTGCACGTTATTAACGTTGTCGATGTCTCAGTAACAGCCAAGGCATACAGCTTTCAAACCTGATACACACTAAATCACTGGCGCAATCACCGCCGGGTCATACCATTTTTTTATAAAGATGACACTAGTATCTACCTTGCTTTGTCTATGGCGTGATATACTGTGTATGCCAGTGGATAAGCACTATAAAAGTAAGTATATATGTCGAACAGCTTTCACAGAACACAGTAAACGCCAAAACACGCAACAAAGACAACCACGAATGGCAATAGTAATAATAAAGGCATATGACGTCACAAACACAAAAATGACTATAAAGTTGAGCCTAGAGATCACTGCTACATGTACAAGTAGACATCGTCGTAATATGACAGAAATATTGTTAAACGCGACATTAAACACCACACATACAAACATATACACTAACATATGTACACACGCAACACTATTCTACTAATAACATGTCAATGAAAATGACTTTGACAAACTCAATGAATGAGTTGTGTTGTGTCTGAAGTCTATTTATGAATTGAATTGAATCGAATGTTGTTTAACGGCTCATCAACACAGTATTGTTGAGAATGATTAAAATGTTAATGTGAATTAATCGGCGGAATTTGATAGTAGTAATAATTTTACAAGTAAATGACCAGCAATGCGTAGACTCACACAAACGATTTGTGTAATTCAAAAAACGCATTCTATATTCATTACCGGAGGGGTCATAATTCAGAGTAAATACATATCTCATTGTCATTGGGATCCGTTTTACATGTATATAAATTACTGTTGTTAAAATGTGATTTTTATATTGCTGTTAGCTCCACAAGTGTGTTAATAATGTACGTAATAAGTGTGTGTATGTTTATTTCAAATTGTTACATTTTTGAGAAAATCCTTACTTTATGTAGATTATTCGGCATCTCAACTATACTATTGCGTCTTAATACAACTTTAAGTTATATGAGCTTTCAACAGATTAACATAGGTGTTACATAACAGGTGTATGTATTGATCAACACGATTCATACATGTGATCATATATTAAATAATTACTTAGTTTCTACGAATTAGTCGCGTTATATTTACTGGTCAAATGGGACTAGCGAGCCCGATATAGGTGGCTTTGAAGACGAATGCCGCTTAAGCCGGTGCTAGGGTGCGTGAGAGTTCTTGCTTTTTCTTACATTACCTCTCACGAATCAACTCAAATAAAACCAAGTCTGCTACATTATTCTCTTAGATGTGTTTGTTGCTTCCAAAATATCCCCATTATCAGTATGTATCGCGTTGGCATGTTGCAGATGTTGTATAATTGTTACAGTGACCATATCATGTAACATTGACCATATCATGTAACAGTGACCATATCAGCGACCATATCATGTAACAGTGACCATATCATGTAACAGCGACCATAGCATGTAACAGTGACCATATCATGTAACAGTGACCATATCATGTAACAGCGACCATATCATGTAACCGTGACCATATCATGTAACAGTGACCATATCATGTAACAGTGACCATATCATGTAACAGCGACCATATCATGTAACAGCGACCATATCATGTAACAGTGACCATATCATGTAACATCTTTTCCCAAGAGAGTCATTACTAATTGCATGCAATTGCTACGATTAGACATATTAAAGAGATTGTATGGAAAAATAGTATTATTATTTTAGCTTTGATTTCAAATTGTGATTGACATATCCTATGTTACACCCTGTCTTTGAGATAGTTGAGAGAGTTGATGTACTTACGTGTATTATAAGTACACGGCGAGTCATTAAGAACTTTGATTTTGTACAACTAACATCTATAATTTACAACTACACATTTTCTGTGAAATTAAACATAATTAAGAATGTTGATATTTAAAAACATCTTTATATCCAAACCGCAACATTAAATCGTAAAGTGGTGGAGAATATTATAAATGTCAAAATAGCGAAATTGCTTATTATGTTTGATTCCACAGTACAATATATAGTCCTTAAACTGTAGATATTTGTTTGTTTTTTGTTTTCAAAAGCAAATTGCTGACTAACTCAACTATCCAATGCATACATATCGATATTCTCTCAGGGTATATCAGACACAATTAAAACAGCAAAGTTGAAATAATACCAATTACCCGTACAGTGCCTTGTCAGTATAACAGTATAATTACATGAATTGTATGTATCTATTAACAGACACTCCGGTTCTATGCTGGTACACAGCAGGTCGCTGTAGACAATATACAAGATCACACGCGAATATATATATATATATTTTTTTATTCCTTTATTCTTTTCTTTTATTTAACAAACTATATTAAAAATCTATATACCATAGTCAAAGTATGAATCATTATAAATGCCCATATATACTGCATAACTGTTAAAAATATTAAAATGTGTTAGAAGCACATCTAAGATATGGTACATAAGATACTCAATGTATGCTATGTTATAACACACATCCGTCTTTAAGTTCGTGTATGTGAATGACAGCGTAACATCAGGGCATCCGTGTTCCATGGACACACTTTCTAGTTGGTATTTAACACCTGTATATCTATTACAGGAAATGTACATCTTCTTTTCCCAAGGAAGAACTTATCATCAGGTACATGTTTTAACAATTAGAAAAATATGGTCCTGCGACAATCACAGCGCCCAAATGCAATGGCACCGTAGATCCGTCATAACACAGAGAGTAGTGAATACAGGGTAACCAACTTGAAACAATCTTTAGGCAATATAACATTATCACTGTATATTATGTGTACGCTTTTGTAAAACAGTGTGATTTATATTCATAAATTTTGTTTAAAGCACTTTGTTTTACTACTTAAACAATCTAATTAATACGCTGCTTTCAGTTATAATAAAACATCTCTTTCAGCCGTAGTACTTTCCGGCTTTTGAAATATTAATCGCTTACAACCGTTGTAAAAAGGATATTATCTGTGATACAACATTACGGTATAGGAAATGCGACTATCCACAACATACATTAGATATGATGTATGCATGGTTTAATGAGAAATGCCAACGTTCTAACTTGTGTTTTATGTACAAAGGAAATTATCAAATCCTAAACTGAAATATGATATTTTTCTTTTATTTTTTAATTTTTTAATTGATATTGCTATTATAATTAAAGTTTATGGTCTGCTATTAACTGATATTGCGTGGTTAAAAGAAGAGTGGTCCAGTGCAGTCGCGCATTTATGCTCGCCTTTGGTCTACGCGTCTATGCTTGACCAAACAACTGTTTTACGTCAAACAACGTCTGAATCTCTCTTGACCCCGCTGATACAACTGGACAGCAACATATAATTGAATTATATAAATGTTACGGTGCACCAACACATGCAAGGTTATATGACACCTAACAGGAATGAACATGCCAGGCTTATCCTCAATTTACATCAAGATGCAATAAGGAGAATGGTCATAGAACCGTTTAACCAAAAGAACTGCAGAGTTGCTGCACATTTTATGGAAGACACTCCATTTGCGATGCAGTCACGTTTCCACGTTTGCATTCGCGGGATCGTGATGAAAACATTGCATGGGCGTCATAACAAATGTCAAATGAAAACGAATGGTGGTGGGGGTGGGAGTTTTACCCTACTGCCTTTAGCAGGATTTGCATTGGTTGTATTCTACCATGGCAACCACACGGGCAAACACAGAGTAGATCAGTATTTGCCAAATATTGCTCTAAACGTCGAATGAACAATTCAAAATCAGCACATAACCAAGCATAGCATATTTACAGAGAGGAAATTATTAAAAGTGGAAGTAAAAGTAGAAAAGCATTTTGGCAAATGGTCCTTTTCAATGGAAGAAAAAGAAAAACGTATGACGCGAATTTTCGTAAGGTAGGGATAAATAATATAACAATTTAGCAGTGTATATTGACTTCTAACTCATCTAAATGCCTTGACAGCCACGCAGATAGCCTGGCATCCAGATACGCTTAGATAAAACACTAGATGTTGCTAAAATCATGTTAACGGTTCAGAACTGTAAACATCACTAAAATGTACTTTGATGTGTATTAAATGATTCTACCGAGGTTCCTATCTCTGTTCTATTAGCTCTTGAAATAGTCGCACACAATTGTCTGAACTATTAATTGAAAAATTATTCAAAATGATTGCGTAAAACTAAAACTAATACACTCCAAAAATATATTTCCCTGAAAGTGGACAATAATTCTATTAACTATTTCCGCTAGAAAACCATTCAAGGGTTTCACTGGTATGACGACCCGGCATGGTCATCATTTACATATAATAGATATACCCAATTGCTTCGTATCACGATATGTGTTGTGACAAAAGCAATGACGACTGGAAAAATAGAAAACCTTAATATTGGTAACGTTTCAAACCAGACACGTTTGCAACAACTGTCAACAAAATGATTAGCACATTTCGTTTTGTTGGTCATCTTCTACGTTGCCCTTTCCCATTAGATTGTTAATGCCAAATCGGCGTAAAATACGCTCTTAAAATTCGGTATAATAGTTGCACGTATTACATTGAAATGCAACAAAGTGTCTATATAGCAGTACTTACTGCCATTACAATGTGAACATCTTGGAAGCATCAAACACAAACAAATAAACAAAAGTAGCAGAATCGATTTTAGTGAGTCTGTTCACATTAATGTTGCATAATACGTATACTGTTTTTGCATTATACGTCGCTATTTAAAACATACTATAGGACCATCTGTAAATACAAAAAGGGAACACGGTATTCGTTCTATAAAACGGAAAACCCATCGATCAATGCAGAAAGACAGCTTCGTTTCGTTGAACTAGTTGCCCTATAACTAACGGTTACTCATCTATCATAACATCGATCATTGCAGACAAGACGTAGTGTGTTGTTTTGAATCCTTAGTGCTTTGTGTAATTACATATAAGATTCGCGCAACAAGGAACAAGCAAAACAAAACAACTATTACCTAAAAGTAGATATAAAAGGTTAAATATGACATATAATATTCAAAGAGCACAGTCAATCAAAACACGTCTACGAAACAAAAACGAATTGTAAGGAAATATGCGACAACACCAACACAATGTTTTAATACACATGTTTATTGCATATTTATGTGTGAAAGGTCGGGATTTCTCAGAGTGAAGTCATGAAAGTCATTGTCAGAATGTATTGGAACTAACCGTGATGTTGAGTCATGACGTCAACATGTATTCGGTTAAAATCATACACAAATTGATTTATTGATATCAAATAATAAGAAAGTAATGTATTATTTTAACATTTTATGGAAATACTTCACTATCGTATCTTGAAATATGTCCCTATAATTGATTCCAGCAGTTACATAATCTCTATCAAGTTGATATTTTACACGGATGGTTGATTGTTTGGTTGAATGGTGGTTTGCGTCATTCCCCATAATTCCCAAATTTTAGACAAATATATATAGCCTACAATGTTCATTGTTGATCTTCCTCTTGCGTTAACACA
This sequence comes from Cyrtodaria siliqua, assembly GCA_037043455.1. Lineage (NCBI taxonomy): Eukaryota > Metazoa > Mollusca > Bivalvia > Adapedonta > Hiatellidae > Cyrtodaria > Cyrtodaria siliqua. Next base: position 175,134 of record JAWPHD010001972.1, read on the forward strand.
TGTTTATTGACTGATGTAACACAATCTGGCATATAAAACAGTTTAAAAGCTGCATATAATTAGTTTAAATATGAAATTCACAGAACAAGCTGATTAACATTAGTTTTCTCAACATAATACGATGCAACATGTGCATGTATGCATTCAAAATACGTATATATGACAACAGAAATGAGATATAGGGTCCTATTGAAACCACAGCGTCCAAACGCAATGGCATCGTAAGTCCGCACTATAAGGAACAAGGAGCAACAATTAATTAATTATACATTGAAAATAACAAAATACAGCAGAATGAGTGGTCAAGACAGGGTTACCGACTTGGAACGGTCAGCAGGCAATAAGGCTTACATGTTAGTTTGAATCGAGTTTATGTGTACACAATCCTCGCTATTATCCTGTTTTCGGCGCCCAAATAGACAACACAGTAAACAAAACTACATCCAATCAAAAGAAATTCTCTAACAATGAAGTCCACATCCAGAAAAACTAACAAAAGAAACACTAAGATGTTGTTGTAAAGCTATATAAAATACAAAATAAGAAACATCTCAGGATGTATCCAGAATTGTACTGAACAAACACAGCAGTTGCAGTCAAAGAAAATCAATCTAGGGTACGACCAGAAAACCCGAGGGACGAAAGCTCATGCAACTACCTCCCTTGGTCTGGGTTTAAGTAGAGTCCCAATAAGTTTTCTAGTCATCACACAAGGGAAAAGTGAAGCATAGTGACCGACTCTTGTGGGGTTGACTGTAGACTATAGACCACGTTATTATTTCATTTCTAGTCAAGGTAAAAGGACATATTGTTCGGGGTTCTTGTTTCAGATGTATCAGTCCGCTGTGTCATTGAGTGCGTAGGTGAATATTTTGTTCCTGTGTTATCAGATAGATCCGCGACCAATCCTAACTGGTTTTATCCATCACAAATGCGTTACTTTATTACAACGTCACTCTTGTATACTATATAACTGCAGGCACTATACAATACGTTAAGAGCTACAACAATTCTTGAATATGATTAATTTCCTGAATTTATTCATTACGTTTTTGATATGATTACATATCTAAAGTGCAACATTATGATACGGAATGGTTCTTCAAAGTGCTTTTTAGTCTTGTGTTGCTATTCGTGGGATAAGCATTACGTCACATTGTAATATGATTTTAAAATTAATTTATATTTTACAAATCAGTATCTGAATTCTTGGTTTTTGGTATTGCGCTATTCGTTCATTGTCTAGGCGCCTTGATGGTTTTCCTCGCTTTTCGTTTATGGAGAAAATTGCGTTAATTTAGTGTGGTGTAAATCATTAATCCTATTTCTTTTGTTTTCGCCTTAGGAATTCTATGTCTGGAATAATGTCTGCGACGGTTGCTTCGTACTATTGGGTTGTATGCACTTAGTTCAAGCGGATTGTCCGAGACAAATTTAACCTCATTTTAACCTCAACCATAGGTGGATATTGCCTATATGTTGTCTTTTGTTGTTTGCATTTAATTTGATACGCACATGAAATTGCTTAACATGATCTATTTTAGTGTACCGAACTTATGTGACCCTATAACATCTATCTAAATACTCAAAGGACGATAGCGTTTGATGTTTGTCTTAAATCTTGTCTTGTCGTACTCTTAAAGGTTTGTCCTCTTTTATATGTGGTTTGAGGCTTCCTATGCTTTTTTATTTATATATACATGCCATTTATGTGTTATACTTATGTTTATTGTTTTTTTGGTTTTCATAATTTTACTCAGACACTTGTGTACATGCAAACATGATACACGTGCAAACACATTTTAGGCAAAACGTTTACTTTTATTATTACTTTTGCCTTCTTGTTTGTCTGTTTCCATGTTTGTTTCTGTGTTTTGTGGTTGAATGTCCTCCTTGAATGCTACTTTCCCTGTCCGATCTTTTTATATTTCTTTTGCATATAAGAATACATTTGATGAAACTAGATTCAGAAGAACCAGACATGGAATGAAATCTGTACAAACTAAATAAGTAACAGTAATATATACCTTTAAATCATCAGTATCAAAATATGGAATAAACGTTGTGAATGTTATGGTTTAATTGTTAAAGATATTATTCACAATGTTCCATCTTGCTTTGATAGCATTTGATTTTTTTCAGGGTACATAAACAATGATAATAATTCAAGGTGTTTATATTTCTTCAAATGCTCAATAAAACGCTATAATTTGGGAGACATTGTTTCAGTTCGTAACTTTTAAAAATGAGAAGACAAATACTAATTATAGAATGTATGACGTTTTTATTCTGTTCAAAATATAGGAGGATTGCCTGGGGTTTTATTTTCACATCAATTCCACAGAGAATATTGATTTCTTCAAAGAAACGTACAAGTACATTTTTTGGATATTATTATATGCATTAATGTAAAATAAATGTAAAACTGTTTTTTTTGAGTTGTTACAAAAAGTACAATGTTCTGTTGTCGGACATTTTGCCCTGACAACGTTGGGCATTGGTAAATAAAATACGATGACATACTTTGAGAACTACAGGCTCTGCTGACAGGTATCATCAGTTATTTTAAAATGTTGTTCGTATACAATTTCCCAGTCCTCAGTTTATAATGCTGTTCCAAGTTATGTATTCCATTTTTTTCTGGGATTTGTTAAGTGTTTCGGCAACGTTGTTTAAGAATTCTTGATTAAAAGTAAAGTTAACCTGTTTTGTTGCCTTTAATTTGTTGATATTTTTATTTATAGGATGTTCAATTCTATTTTCATGTTTTCCATGTATTTGGAATTGCATTGAGTAGACCATAGTATGCAGAAAATCATATTTATCAGAAATGTCTCTATAGGACAATAAGTGACACTGTTTACTAACAATGTCCTTTATAACTCTTTTTGACAAAGAGCTTTAACGATATTTAAATCCCAGGTTAAAGCAATATTTGAGTGCAAGGGTTTTGATAACTGTTGTTTTGCCAATAAGCGTAAGATTTCTATAAGACCAGTCGATTAACAGATTTGTATTTTATTAAGTTTATCATGATAATTATTTATAAAATAGTTGTCTTTATCTAAGTTATATAAATCTAGAACATAGAACATCAGTAAATATTAAAACTCTGCTTCTTCCCAAAATAAGATCACACATCTGCGGAAACTGTATCTTCAGCAATCCGACGTTCATCTTAATGAAAGAAAACAAGCATTCGTGCGTACAAATAAATATCCCGGAGCCAGTCTAATACGGCTTCCGCCAAATGGAAAGCTTTCAACTGATATCTCCATAATGTCACGGGCGGTTGTTTTGTCTTACGACAAGTAAACATGTCATTATATTGACTTACTGCACTGCAATATAGTCAACCACACGCAAGTAGCTTTGTGCAATCCAAAAATTGACGCTTCCATTATTAAGATAACAGAAAACAATATTGGCAGGGGATGCATGTACGCGTGTATTAAAGGCATACTGTTTTTACTAAATAGATTTAAAAGTCGAACAGAGCATGTACCATTCAAGGACCACACTCAAACAAAAACATGCATCGAAACAAACAATAATTAAACATATAAATAGCAGACAAGGTATGTGACACACACAAACGGGTTGACAATAGGCGTTGGAACGGCTGACAGTTTAAACTAGGTCTAGGGTTCATCACAACTGATCCTTACCATAATGTAATAATTAAACCAGACATTGTGTAAATAAAGAAATCACTGCCAGACTATTATCTCAGGCTAAATTCATTCTCTTTAAAAACTTTCAGAAATACTATTCATAGCTATGTAAATCAAACACGCAATAAGATGGAGGTAACTTTTACATACTCATAACTATAACAGCGAGAAACATTAGATTCGTATTATCGAGCTCGGGGACAGATACTGTCTGGCCGGAGATTGCAATGCCTGTTCAAATCAAACAGGCATTACTTAATGTCGTTCTAAACGCATCCGCTGAAACAACGAATGTTTATTTTATGTGGTAATCAAATTCCATTTAAGTTCCACTTAAGTTCCACTTAAGTCTGTAACTTAACCGAAATCAACTGTATGTAGTTAACCTGTCTCGTGAATGGCAAACTAACCCTATTTCTTTAGAAACGTTTATGTCTGATATATATAGAGGATCTTAAACGAGTTCCCATTTCATATAAGATTTATGAAACGAGTTATGAATTATTTTAATTTTAACGAGCCTTTTGGCAAAAATAATTCATAACGAGTTTCATAAATCTTATATGGAATGGGAACGAGTTTAAGATCCTTTTTATCACATAACATTGCAATCAAATTAGTAAAAAATAATTCAGATGGACATAGAACCGCCACGACGTCAGACACACTTTAGCGCCAAAACGTCATAAAATATGTGACGTCGTTACGTCGCGTCTCACACATAACGTTGCGTATAAACGAGTTCTTGTTTTACCTCTTTACAAAATAGCAGTTTACGCCAACCTTTTAACAAACCAACAACAATGTTTTGTATAACGTGCATTATTTGTATAAGCTGTCACAAATAATAAGTTTGTGACTCAGATCTGGGTGAATTTGTAATAAATAAAATAGTTTCAGTTAATAAACTTGCGTAGTGTTACAGACTTAACTCAACCAATCAAAATCGTTCCAGGTTGTATGACACGTGTGTCATACAACATAATGTTACATGGGTGTTCGACACTGCTAACAAGGGACGTTATGTGATAAATAACTATACTACATGCATAAAGTGTATTTTTCATATTTATACGACCATGCTTGTTTTATACTTTTTTTTCCAAAAAAAATGTTTTTATACTAATTTGTTCAATGTGGTTAAAGGGACATACGCCAGTCTTTGTTTGTTTCAAGCATCGAAATGAAAACATCAATTTATTAATCCAGTATTATTTTGACCTGCATACATAAAAACTACAAGTTTTGAGTTTTCATTGTTTCTTGGCTATTTTACCATAGATTTAACTAGCTTACTGTTGCCATATCATCAACATTTGTTTTGAATGAGACAAGTTGTATATGATGTATATAATGGTGTGGTAAAGTTGTATATAATGTAGATAATGGTGTGGTAAAGTTGTATATAATGTAGAAAAATCATTAGTACTTATAGATGAAGCTTGACGTTTATTGCAAATTGTATCGCCTGAAATTTTAACAGAATAAAATAAGTTAATAAGCTTTAGCACACTATTGTTTAACTTGATCTTTAACGGCGGTATGACACGATTTTAAAAGTTTGGAGATATTTGTAGTGGTGCGAGAACTAGAATAGGAAATAAAGCGGGCTTTATATGGTTGTTTTTGCAATTTGGGAATCCAGTACATCTTCGGAATTCTGTTTTGCTTTTCGTCTATTCCAGCCTTGAAAATCTTGCACTGATATGCGTCGAAACAACATTATCTTCAGTAGATTGCACTGGAGTATGCGAATTAGTACTCCCGAGTTCGTGAGATAAAACACTGGAGTAATGGAGGGGTCGCACAGTAGTTATATTATTAGTTGCTTTATCAGCAGGAACTATAAGGAACTTATTATGAAATTCCTGAAGTCTAGGGGCAAGTAGGAAGGAGTTAGACGTATGGAAGTTAATACGGGTATCTATGATGTTAAAAATAGTATTTTTCCAAGTAAAGTAGAAAGGGAGTTGGGGCTAGCATGCTCTCTACGAAAACATTTAGTACTAAAATTCTCAATGGATTGACCACGGCATGCATTAAAATCAATTACAGAAGGCAATCTATACTTCGTTCTTTTGAATACGTTTATCTATAATATCAAAATTACCAGTAATGACATGACCGGCCGGAGCATAGCAAAATGTAGATGTTCTTCACTTGCATTCCTAAGGAGTGTTATTTACTATGTGAAGGACAGATACTATTTTGTTTCAGTTGAATTTTCGGATTTTTTTTAATTTTTAGTACTAGAAATAAAGTTACGTAAAAAAAAATATCGGGCGCCATGAGTTTTAATAACATTAACATTGCTGTGAGTCCCTTTAACGAGTGCAGTAATTGTTTCCTACTCTGTTTACTAGAATTGTTGAATTGTGCGTCAATAAATCGCATATATATATAACGTGCATAGTTGCATATGTTGTTCTCTTTGTACTCATTATTTTCCATCATGTCAGGCAAGACATATTGCGTTTTGAATTTCTTAAGAGTGATGTTTCTTTATGCAATTGCTTATTAAGTTCGCATGATATAATGCGTTTAAAAACATATGCAAAAGATATAACTGTTTTTGACGTATATTGTCCAGAAACTTCACAATTGTGTAGTAAAAAGGTATAAGTTATATGCAATTCAATAATGACCTTGAACTGCAATTCACAATGTCCTCTTCACTGGCGTTTTATAGTGCTGCAATAAGATAAACGTTCTATATCTGATCCTTTTTTGGTAGAAAAGTTTAATTTATGTTTTAATTCGTTTATTCTCACGTGTATTTGATACATACATTGATAAATCAAAAAAAAAAAAAAAAATAAATAAATAAATAAAACAGACATCTTCAGATACAGTTTACAGGTGAATAATTAGCAAACTATATGACAAAAGACATGATTTTAATTTTGTATGTTGTTAATTATCGCCATTTAGATGGGAATGTTCCCCGAGCATCTTCTTAGGGGGTCTACGGGTCTCAACTTATTCGTTTTTCTAGAGTTTTTACTCGAGTTGAGGACTTTAATATTCGTAATCTTTCTATCACTAAACAGCTGCTCTATCAGGGCTACCGTTACCATAAACTTCGTAAAACCTTTGCAAAATTGTGTTATCGTAATCCTGATCTTATTTCCAAATATAAAAGTAATTTAAGGACTCTTCTAAGATAAGGACTATCACCACATTACTTCTATGGTGACGTGATTTACAAACTTCGTAAGATCCTTGGTCATGATTCTTTCCTACTATATTTGTTAAACTTGTTAAACGGTTTATCAAAAGAGGTTATGACCCTATCATTTTGCAAAGCACTGCATGCTTGGTGCTGGACCCAATTACAGTTCGCCGCTATGCTTTCATCTTTAATTGTGCTATAACCTGACAGGCTGTGGACCCTCTAATGACGTCTACCTAAAGCCCAAAGGACGGTGACGTTTGATATTTGTCTTGTCGAGCCCTCATTGGTGTGTTCTCGTGTTGCTCTGGCTTCTGCCACGTCACTGAATACATCCTTTGTGCCTTTTTAGGATATTTTGTTTTGTATTTATATATACACGAGCATCTTTTTGTGTTTTATTTGTATGGCTTATTAATGCTGCCTTGTTGGATAAAAAAGAGTTGTCTTTATTTACACTGTCCCGTATTATTGTGTTGACAGTAGGGTAAGTGTGAGTTTTGGTGCACCCAAGAACCTGGTTTAAACCCCAGCGACATTTCTTGCCACTGAGCGTTCCAATGCGGTAGCCCTATTGTCAACCCGTTTGTGTTTGTGATATATTATTTGGCCTTTTATTCATGTTTATACAATATTTTTCTCATATATCTATAACATCGGCTTGTAGTTTTGTAGTTTATCACGTTTGATCAAATCACGACCCGGTATCAGATTTGTTCACGCCGCGGGGCCACAGTCTTACATGGACATATATGAAACAAAATGTCTCTGAAGTTATAAATTATATGCATTAATTTGTATTTGAAAGACAATTCAAGCAGAATATGTAGCATTCGAGGACCACAGTCAAGCACAAACACGCACATTAACAAACAACAACTACACAGATAAATACAAGTCCTTTTAGTTGTATGTATATTAGTGTAAGCACAGTTGCTGTTAGCCGAGACATGTGAAGCTATGCATTTATTCATATCGTTTTAGCAACCGTTTGTTGAAGTCGAAAAAATACATTTGAAAGTATTGAATTTAACCTGCTAAATTGGCGTTACTGAGCAGAAACTATTTTTCTTAGAGATTTCCTTTTGACAGGACGTGCTTTTATTTACGTTGTCTTTTAATCTGAGCGCTGAAGACAGGATAATAGACGACGTTGTGTACACTTCAATTCGATTTAAGATAACCAGTAGACATTATTTCCTACTGACCGTTCCAAGTGGGTAACCATGACTTCACCAGTCGTTGTGTTGTGAATCGTCACACAACTGAATAAAATTTTAAATTGAATTATTCTGGTTTTGAAAATAACGACATACGTGCTTTTGGCTCTAACGTTCTCGAATGCGTGATTAACATATCACGTGGTGTTCGTATTGTAATGCTGAGGCAATTGGATATTGTCATCTTACAACATTTTGCAGACTTAGATAATGGTATTTATTTGTATTTCAGTATTGAGCTTCTACAGTAGATACGTTTTGTCATTTCTAATGTCGTTTGAATCCCTTGACAAATCGAACATTTCTAGACCATTTTTGTTCGTCTGTGGACAAATGGCATCTGTCAATTGTAAATGGGTTTAACATACAACATGCCAAAAACACTAATCGCGTAATATGCAAATAATAAGTCAATGTCATGTATTTAGCAAGTACATTTTACGGTAACAAAACGACATGATCTTATTACTTTAAAACTCTTAAAGTGTGTTATATTACTACTCAAAGTTTGCCAAGTGCCAATATTGGCTTGTTCTACCAACAGGTTACAACTAGGCAATTAATTGTGTTTACAGACTAATTTATGTGAAATTAAATATTTTGTTGTATTTTATCATTATAAATATAGATAAAAAAAAATCGAACAGGAACATTCAAGGACGACAGTCAACCACAAACACACACAGAAACAAAGAACAACTTTAAAGATGAATAAAATGCCAAATAAGACATCACAAACACAAAAGGGTTAACAATAGGGCTACCGTTTTGGAACGGTCGGTGGCAAAAACGCCGCTGGGGTTTAAACTAGGTTATAGGGTTCACATAAACTCAACACAGCTATTCTTTTAAACCATATAAACATGATAAAGGATACCATAATTATCCTTAACCTGGGTTCACTTTGATAAATAATGCGATCTTTGAGTAGTAAATATACTTTTATTTTATTCGGCTCAAAATTTGACCACGTGCGATGCTTTTTCATTATTCTATCAGTATGCAATGTATAAGGTAGTTAAGCTACGACTACGTTTTACTTTATTCTAGACAAACAATTACCAATATTATCAGGGAAGAACAGTTTTTTCTTATACCATCTTGTAATAAAGAAATATAAAAAGATCGGAAAGGGAAAGTAGCATTCAAGGAGGACAGTCAACCACAAAACGCAGAAACAAACACGCAAACAGACAAACAAGAAGGCAAAAGTAATAATAAATACAAACGACATCACAAACACAAAAGGGTTGACAATAGGGCTACCGCCTTAACTACATTCCCAATGTCAATCTATTCACTCTCTACATTTGCACGTGAATTTATCATAAAACATGCGACGGAGCTGGTCTAAAAAACACTGTTAAAGAATTGTGTTCGTATTACAAAGACAATTATCGCGGTTTCATTCAATTTGCCCCAGCCACAATGCACCCATGTCTCCGTCTCGTATTGTGAACATTTAAAGATTTCCACATGGGTATGTCGTACCTTCAATTCACACAAGAAATAAATATCGGAGATTACGCTACCGATTCGTTATGGAAACTGCCGACTGTTTCTTTCTTACCTCTTGTCTACACTTTGCATTGAGGATAAACGTCTGACATAACATTGAGTAGTTTTCTTTGTCAATTTAAAGAAAACGACGTGTGTTTTCATTAACAAATACGTAAAATTTAGCGACGTTTTGAGCGTCCACGTCAGGAACGTAATCATTTAGAGACTTCACGACGCTACTGTGAAATTGACTAAACAAAAAGCGTCTATTTAATATTAACAACTAAGAAGTATGACACATTTGTTATTTTGATTCTTGACAGGCGACATTGGCTCACATTCCCTGCCTGGCAAGTATATAATGAAGGATATATGAGCCCATGTCACCTGTCAATAATCCAAATAACTAATAGTGTGTACATATTCTTTCACATATGTGTTAGGCTGCCTGGTGGATAGCACGGTCATCTCAGAATCCGAAAATCATGAAGTTGAGCCTCATTTATTCAGGTCATTTACGCTAGACAGGTCCAATATCCTCGCCAGTCGGATAGAAGTGTAAACCTGGCGGTATCGTAGCAAAGCCGCTGAGCACGTACAATAGTAGTATGAAACTATTTATTTACAAGAGTATTGCAAAATATATTTTCTCCGGAGTTTTGCTGCCCTCTCATTCCAGTGTGTTGGCGAGGCTTTAATGTACGTTAGATGCACTTTTGTATTTATCTGCGTGCACATCGTAACATATTGACTTGTCTTTTGTCAGTCGTAGCTTTAGGCAATACATTGTAATCCACCAGCTATATACATTATTACAAATGCGGCTTGCAAACCTTCTAAAGACAATATATGGCATATATAGTGTCAAATGTATTGTCTGCTGCATTCACTGTAAGGTCTTTAAGTTTTATCCATTCTGAAATTGCCAAATGTCCGGTTTTAATGGGATGAGAGTAGGGTAAGTGTGAGGTTTGGTGCACCTTAGAACCGGTTTAAACCCCCAGTGGCCTACTGACCGTTTCAAGGCGGTAGCCCTATTGTCAACCTTTTTGTGTTTGTGATGTCGTTTGCATTTATTATTACTTTTGCCTTCTTGTTTGTCTGTTTGCATGTATATTTCAATGTTTTGTGGTTGACTGTCCTCCTTGAATGCTACTTTCCCTGTCCGATCTTTTTATATTTCTTTGTTATAAACGAATGCTAATAACAGTTTTGTAAGGTGTCATCTATTTATTGTAAGCATTCCAAGAACTTGGTAGCACTAGTCATTTTGAAGTTTATAGTATCAAACGTCTTGCTGCACTGATATAAATGGAATTTTGTTGGTATTCGTTGCCATTCTCATTCCTGACTTCGACAACAGAGCTGAAAGGAAACATACACGAGAAATAAGAAGGTACATTGCCATAACATTAAATTATTTTTCAACCGCGTTATTTAACAGTTGTTAAATGCCGAAGAACTAATATTCAAGCACATTTAAATGTGGAGGTAGGGTGAATACATCCCTAATCTCTGTGTTTCCGTCTCGTGTGATGCATTATCTGCGTCCGCCAGACCCCAACATCTGGAGTCGCGACCGATTATATCAGGAAAAGTCAGGAAATACAGTGCTCTCACAGTGCGTTATTGGATATGCTGTAGGCAATAACATTGTATAGAAATTCGTTCGCACGATGTCTGATGGCTTTAAAGGCATCGATCATCGTAACGATTCAGCAAATATAACTAAACTTGAGAAGGAGTGAGGACATCCCTCCCATCAGACCACCACATATTGAATCGTGCCCGATTATACCAGGAACTGAGCATACTCTTTGCTTTTAAAAATGAAACTGTTACAAAATAACATTTAAAAGTCCAATAATGACGATTTCTCTTTCTTTCTTTTTTTTTAAATTTTTTTATTCACTACGGGGTCCCGCCTTAATTCCATTAAGCGGTGGCAAAGATTATATTATCAGGTTTTATAATGGATATTTCGGCAATAAAACATGTTTAAAAACATTTTTTACTGAAAACATGCGATAACCTGTTCAAAATTACCTATTAAAAGATTCAATTTTACAATATGCAAACTTTTTAAGCCAAAATTAAAGTTTTATTTCTTACACCATCCAACCCCGTTTTCACTTCTTGGAGAAGGGGTTGGATGGGGTATGAAAGTTAATACTCGGACCACGTAATGTTTTATTTTAAAAAGAAAAATCCACAAACGAAAATAAAATACCAAATTATTCCTATTGTGCAAAATGTTTGTTTCGAAAACTGTAGTGGTAGACCAATTATGCCGTTCTTCATAATGAAAGTGATTGAGCTGCTTGATTTGAAGTTTGTTTATCTAACCAAGCGTCTATCAACTTTGTCCACATCTTCATCGTCGGCTAGACTTACGATATGACAGTATTCACAAATGGCAAAATAAATGCAGTGCATGAGTCTCAGTCAAAGCCTCTATTATAACGGCGCAGACTATTACATCCCACTGTGACAAAGAAATATAAAAATATCGGACAGAGAAAAAACTATTCAAGGAGACAGTCAACCAGAAAACACAGAAACAAACACGCAAACAGACAAATAAGAAGGCAAAAGTAATAATTAATGCTAACGACATCACAAACACAAAAGGGTTGACAATAGGGCTACCGCCTTGGATCGATCAGTGGAAACCTCGTGTTACAAAGTGTACTTTGATTCAATATTCTACAAAAGCACCGTTTTTTTCTTTCGCTAACAAGCCGCAACACTCTTTTTATAATAAAGCTTGGGATTTCTCTGGAATTTAATGTACATAATATACATTATATAGCGGAAGAAGATAAAAATATCGGACAGGGAAAGCAGCATTCAAGGACGACAGTCAACCACAAACACAAAAACAAACATGCAAACAGACAAACGAGAAGGCAAAACTAATAAAAAATGCAAACGACATCACAAACACAAAAGGGTTGACAATAGGGCTGCCGCCTTGGAACGGTCATTGGCAACAAAGGCCACTGGGGGTTTAAACCGGTTCTAGGGTGCACCAAACCTCACACTTACCCTACTTACTCCCATTAAAACAGGACAGTTTAAATAAAGAAATTCCCGCCATGATTTAATCTCTAAAGCCGTGAACTTATGTTTTTGAAATAGAAAGAACAACACCAGCATTTAATTTTGATTGTTAAATGATATATTTCACAGGAACCGGTATGGGTATATTCAACTGAAATGGTATATCAAGCAACTTCTGAATATAGGAATCCGGCGACGGTTCCCTTAATTATATTCCTATAATTATTTAAACAACTATTCCGCCAAATTTCACTACACAACAGTTCTTCCAAAATCTAGCCATGTTTTGAGGTCATAACATCATAACATAATTCATGTGTGCCTATTAACAAGTATATAAATACACAGGGGTACTGAACCCACAATTGAAAAAGTGTAAAATGAACTGAGTTGGTAACTCATAATTCGAAGGTTCGGCATTTCTATATATATATATAAGGGTGAGAAAATACATACATCTACAAAATACCTAGGGTGCCTTGCTATGAGGAGAGACACAGAAATCAAACGTATGCATTCACTTTCTAAAAGGATAGCTGCAACACACGCTGATACACTGCATCTCTACATCATAACACACTCGTCTGGGGCCACAATTAACATATTACGAAGTAACATCATTCACTTCACGTTTCAACAGAAACAACCACGCAGAGATTAATTTAGATATGTCAAACAATTTTAGTAATTTGATAAAAGTCTACCTCGAATCAAGATGGATTTGCATTTCTTCTACGCACAGTCAAATTCATTATGCTTCCATCCGATTTTAAGTTACATAGTTTTTGCGTGATGCGATCTTTTCTTGTGAAAATTGAAACTGTTTTCTGACAAATGTGGCAGACATTAAAATGCATTATAACACATCGTCGTAAATCAGATTCGGTTTCCTGTCAAAATATTGGCAAACAATCAAATGCTTTTAAATTGATGTTAACGAAATACAAGTTTACTGGTAAATTGTTCATTGTTAATTTATTCATGTGCTTGACCATTAAGCATCAAATAGTTTCTAACGATTTAGTTGTATGTTATTGTTAACAGTACATATAATTACAGATGATTATATGTTGTTTCATTAGAATATGATGTGAACTTTATTGTTGTAAATAGAACCTTCCAGGCAATCGTGAGAAGTATGTACTATATAATAGTTAAGTATCATTTCCATTATTATTCTTTACCAAAAGGACAGGAAGAGGATATGAACATAGTTTAACTGATTAGATTTTTTAGTTTAAACTTATTTATTTTACACCGATTTTAACGAAAGCTCTATGAACTTATTTGAATCACTCTTGATGTCTTCCTGGGTAGAACCAGTCTAAGCAATGCAGATAAAGTGTCTTTGTCAGGGACACAACGCATATGGCAATGGCGAGAATCGAACCCACGACTTTTGGATCACGGTTCCAACGCTCTATCACTAGACCACAGCGCTCCTGTTTAATTTAATTTAATTTAACTGATTGATAGATGTGCAGCATTTAATTGTTATTTGTGAACTATGTGCAATAAATTAGGGTGTTTTTACCATATATAACATTTTAACAGTAGGTATAACTATACCTTTTACAGTACACAGTCAACCAAACACACCCATTACAACAAGCAGCAATAACAATGCTCATAAGCAAAGCATGTGACATCACAAACACAAACGGGTTGATAATACAGCTACCGCATTGGAACGATCAATGGCAAACAGGCCGTTGAGTGTTTAAACCAGGTTTTAGGTCTTTCTTTACACTGTCCAGTTTATAGGAGTGGCAATAGGGTAAGGGTGCGGTTTGCTGCACCCTAGCACCTGGTTTAAACCGCCAGCAACTTATGCCACTGACCGTTCCTAGGCGGTAGGCCTATTGGCCTTTTGTGTTTGTGATGTCTTATCGTGCCTTTTATTCATCTTTAAAGTTGTTCTTTGTTTGTGTGTGTGTGTTTATGGTTGACTGTTGTCCTTGAATGCTGATTTTCCTGTTCGATTGTTACATCTACTTTTACCCCATTGTCATCCCATTAACTTTTTAAAGTAATATAGCAAACCGTTAATAATATACTGAGTAGGCATCAATAAAAAACGACTGTTAATGCTGGTATTAACTCGCGGATTGAATGAAGATTTACCCAGAACACAGAATGCTTACACTACTTGTTCACGCGAAGGAACGGAATGACAATTGAATATTTTACCGTTTGCAATTTATATAACAACGGGAAGCGATTCCTTTTTTTTGTGTGTGTAAACCTTCATACAATCCACGAATTTCAATACTTGATGAAGATTTTTTTAGTCGGTAGGCCATATTCAGGTAAGCCAATGTTGCACAAGAGACGACTGTTGTATATCTGACCAATATAAGCTTTAAACGTTGCAATCTCTTAACATTAAACATGTTAAACACAATAGTGAAATGGCTTGACTTTTTCAAGCGAAAGTTGTTCAACATTTATGAATTTCGTGTAATAAACTTAAGTAAACTTTGATTAAAAGGTATACCACATGACAGAGTTGTCCTTTCTGTAATTAGTTGTAGCCCATTTTTGTACAAAACACTTTGAGATATATCAGGAATATTACGTGGAATTAGGTGTGTATCATAATGTAGTATAAGCAAGTTTTAGATTATACGTTTGTTTTTCCTTTCAGTATACATATACCATTGCATTATATCTTCTTCTCATTATCCTTATCGTAATGGAAGCCTGTGGTATTAATCAGTTGCTAAACTTATTCAGATTCATATTGCTATCGGTATCAGTTCCGTTTATTATTTGCCCATAATTCCTAGAAATGACAAAGTATACATTCATGTATGTATTAAGAAGCTGTTTGCTCTATTAAAAAAAATAATAACCAGTATTTAGAAACGATTGCCATGCGTCCATTTAGTACACTAATGAATAGTTACAGACTCCGTTTTATATAATGCCCTATCATAATACTCCGTATTGTAGTTTTATTGTCTACTAACTTGGAAGTTGGTCTTACAAATTGACATTAGATGTCAATATATATGGATATGTAGACGGTGTAATAGATTTGTATTGGTTAATATAATAGTTGTTTTGATGTGCCTTTCGATACACCGTATTTAATATGTCTGGTAGGCTCTTTTCATATTGGTAACCAGAAACGTCAGGGCCAAACATTCATTTCTTTTTGGGTCGGTCATGCGATAATTTGGAATTGAAAGCCGTCAATTTCATTTGAAAATACCACAGGAATTCGAAGATAGAAATCTAGTGCTGACCCGTTTATCGACGAAGAGAAGACCATACTACGTACTTAAATATTGTTTGCGATGGTGTGATAGATTTAACATATTAAATTATACATGAACACTATCACTACCTTTGTGACGATTTTCTTACAAACATTACGTCGGTAACATTTACAGCTTAATTTTAATTGAGGCGTTGAATTGGTGACTTGGGAATTCCCATTAGCCATTTGATAAAGAACAGGCCCCTTATTATCATGGCTAATTCTGTAATTGAGGAATATTAACGTCATACATTTATTTTATTCTTGTGAATAAATGAATAAAATGAACCTAAATAAAGGACCATATTTTAACAAAAAGTACACGTCAAGTAGATAAAGGTATTTTTACATTGCTCAATTTGAATCTATCCAAAATAATACTGTTTTGGTTACACATATAATAAACAGGTCATTAACTGGTGTAGGTGTGCCTCTTTGTGATATTGGCTCGAGATAGCCATATGAGGCCCGAGAGCTTTAGCTCGAAGGCCTCACATGGCTACCGAGGGCCAACGTTAACCCCAGTTAATAACCTTTAAATATATTATTTTTATAAAGGGCCAATATGAGAAAAATGATCTTACAGAAACCACAGCATCTAAGAGCAGTGGCATCGTAGGTCCGCATCGCACTAAAAACACAGAGCAAATTAAATGTACAATGAAAAAGATAATGCACAATTCAAATAGGGATGAATACAGGGTTACCGACAGTTGAACATAACAGCACGTAACTCAACTGAGGTGGTGTTCATTTTATTGATTACTAAATTGTCAGTTTTAATATGTCATGAATACTGTAGATGTAATACATAGGCCTGATTGCATTTAGGTGACATGCATTGTAGTTGGACATTTTTGCCAGAACAATATATAGAGAATAATAAATGGGTATTTTCAGGCCTGAGACACTATATCAGCCCGAGAGCTTTAGCTTTTCCAGTGAGAAAACAATGCTATTATTAATCGATGTCATCCCATGCTGATGTGTTCACGTCTGTCGCTTAAGTGTAGATCAACACGAATATTTTTTTCCGAAATTTGATTTAAAATGAATGCCATTGATTTGAAATTGTCTAATTCAAAAAAGGTAATGGTCACAAGTGGTTCATATTTCATCCACGGATGGTTCTATATCATTGAGTTTATTATAAATTTGTTAAACTCTCTTTATGATCCGTTTATTATGCCTTTTATGTTTCTTTATTTTACTTCTATCTATCTATCATCTCTTTTATTTCATCTTCTTAGCATTACTAGACAAGTCATTTCCGTTGAGTTATGGTAAAAGATGACAGCTCAACGTATATGTACAGCCAATAATCTGGCGCGAAAACAGGATGGAATGCAGACGACAAACCATACGCGTGACAAATCGTATACAATCGTAACAATCGTAACTAATCGGTAATTTTCGTATCTCTCCGGTGAAATAGTCTTAAAGAACATTCTGTTATTTCGTGATATGACATTGTTTTATCATTTATTTCACGTGTGTGATAAAGCTTTATTGCCCGGCAACTAAATCCCTGATTGATATGACTAGCTAGGTCTATGTTGTATCGTATATTCAAAACGAGTCCTGTTCATTGATTTACCACTGATTTTGCCAGTAAAGGACATATTAATGAATATGTAAATACACGGTATGTGTTGCACACGTATTGCTAAGTAGTGATGTGAGACAATAGAAACTCAATTTCATAAATACATATATCATATATATATATATATATATACTAACGGACGCGGGGCATTTATATATATAAAATATCATTCCGGGGTATTTTATCCTTATGGGCCATATAAAAGCACCCACAAGATTACATAATTTTTTTAACTCCTTACCCCACTTAAACCGAATAGAAACCTATTTCACAATAGGGTTTCAGAAAGACAAGTTTAGATATATATTAAAAAGAATAGGCCCCTTATTATTCTGGGGTATTTTTTATATTTTGCTGTTCAATAGTAAGAACTCAACAATCAATGTCATAGAATATACAAACCATAACAGTGTATGACCTCCAGAGGTATTTCCCGTTAAAGAAAATGTGTTTAATAATAATTGTTATATATGTAAGACTATATAAATTTTGTGGGGAAGTCCCCACAACACGGTCCTATAAATTGGGCCTCACAACAGCCAACTTGTCTGTATGTATGTCACAGGGTTAGAACAATGTGCAGCCAGACCGGGGCTCGAACCCGGGACCTTCGGACTACCGTGTCGATGCTCTACCGACTGAGCTAACCGGCCAGCCAATGCAACATCAATACACCTCTTAGATATCCATAAACCGTGACACACTCCACCTACAGACTGACATTCGTCCTCGAATTTCCATGGGTACAGAGAATCATTTCGAATGTTTCTCGGAGTTTACTCAGTCAAAGACCCCGATTTTAAGTTACATAGTTTTGGCGTGATGCGACCTTTTCTTGTGAAAATTGAAACTGTTGTCTGACAAATGTGGCAGACATTAAAATGCATAAGAACTCATCGTTGTAAATCAGATTCGGTTTCCTGTCAAAGTATTGGCAAACATTCAAATGCGTCTAAATTGATGTTACGAAATACAAGTTTACAGGAACGTTGTTCATTGTTAATTGTTAATTTATTCATGTGCTTGACCAATAAACATCAAATAGTTTCTAACGATTTAGTTGTATGTTATTTGTTAAAATTACATATAATTACACATGATAATATGTTGTTTCATTAGAATATGATGTAAACTTTATTGTTGTAAATAGAACCTTCCAGGCAATCGTGAGAAGTATGTACTATATAATAGTTAAGTATCATTTCCATTATTATTCTTTACCAAAAGGACAGGAAGAGGATATGAACATAGTTTAACTGATTAGATTTTTTAGTTTAAACATATTTATTTTACATCGATTGTAACGAACGCTCTATGAACTTATTTGAATCACTCTAGATGTCTTCCTGGGTAGAACCAGTATTACGCAATGCAAAGTGTCTTGCTCTGGGACACAACGCATATGGCAATGCCGGGAATCGAACCCACGACTTTTGGATCACGGGTCCGACGATCTATCACTAGGTCACAGCGCTCCTATTTAATTTAATTTAACTGATTGATAGATGTGCAGCATTTAATTGTTATTTGTGAACTATGTGCAATACTTTTATGTGTTTTTATCATCTATAACATTTTAAAAGTAGGTATAACACTCGAACAGGAAATATACCTTTCACAGTACACAGTCAACCAAACACACGCATTACAACACGGTCCTATAAAAAGGGCATGTCACAGGGCTGGAACAATGTGCAGCCAGTCCGGGGCTCGATACCGGAACCTTCGGACTACGTTCCGATGCTCTACCGACTGAGCTAACCGGCCAGACAATGCAACATCAATCTACCTCTTAGATATCCATAAACCGTGACACACTCCCACTACAGACTAAAATTCGTCCTCGAATTTCCATGGGTACAGAGAATAATTTCGAATGTTTCTCGGAGTTTACTCAGTCACGGTCCCCCGTTGGGCGCCAAATGTAACATGGCTAGACAAAAAGTGCAGCCAGACCGGGGCTCGAACCCAGGATCTTCGGACTACCGTTCCGATGCTCTACCGACTGAGCTAACCGGCCGGGCAATGCAACATCAATCTACCTGTTCGATATCAATGACCCGTGAGACACACATAAGTTCTTTAAAAAATATCTTGTAACGTGCATCATATAATAATAATTATGAATTGCTTCTTATAACTTTTCAAATTGTAAACTTGTTTTTAAAGCACTGACCGCATTGTACTATCTCGTGTAAAAAAAAACATCTGTATACAAATTTTCTTAAGAACTAAGATATAAAGTCAACATTGCACTACCTGACCCCGTAAGCGTTAGCTCCAATGATAAGAAGCGAAGTCTTAAACGGCAATTGGAACACCTCGCCTATTAGTCTGGAACCCTTCCTCTACTGCGCTCGCTTAGAGTTGCGAGCTGATATATTATCTCTGTAGACTGATTGTCCTTGACACTTCACTAATGTTCGTCGCCAATAGTTAGATTGGGCACCAGTCTACTATCTCCGAAGCTTGCCGGAAATCCGCGAGTAGTTACGAGTGGGGCACTGCTCGCCGAAATCATGGTAACCTGTTTCCAAACAGCTCCAATGATAGTACATACGGAACGGGAAACCAGTAGCTATTTCCGGAGATCGACATGGAAATTTGTCTTCGGGCCTCCTCGGCGATGTCCCATGTCCGGTGCCATTCGCAGCATCTCGCTATCACCGAAGAATGACTGAATTGGCCGATTGTGAACGATCAAAGCCATGGGAACTATTCGTTAATTTCCGCAATCGGTGAGGATAAATCAGTAACGACATAGATCTACATACACCGGATTTGAAACATGTTGTTAATACAATTTATCCGCCGATTAATAATTTACCCATGAATACTTGCGCGTACAGATAAAGTATTTTCGCGCATGCGCATTGCGCTAAGTTACGCACCGTCTTACGAATTGATCAAATGTAAGAAAACCTAGTATACATATCGTTGTTAATTTATTTGTTTGGGAAAAGTATTTACGATATCCGGCTATTGCAAAGACGAGTTGAAAGATAATTCTTTATTCTATATAGGGATGTTGGATTTAGCTTTATTTAAAACGAACTAAATGACAAAAGTTACCTTCGTTTGACCGTATGTGAAACTGCGACAGTGACGTGACTCGGCAAATTTAAAAAATATATATATACATATCGTTGCTGATTTGTTTATTTTGGGAAAGGTATTTAAGCTAGCTGGCTAATTCAAATACGAGCTGAAGGATAATTACTTATTCTATACAGTGATGTCTGTTTTAGCTTTACTAAAAACAAACTTAATAAGAACAATTACGTTCGTTTGACCGTATGTGAAACTGCAACAGTGACGTGACTCGGCAAATTTAAAAAAAATATATATATACATAGTGTTGCTGATTTGTTTATTTTGACAAAAAGTATTTAAGCTAGCTGGCTTATTCAAATACGAGCTGAAAGATAATTCTTTACTCTATACAGTGATGTCAGTTTAAGCTTTACTTCAAACGAACTAAATACGAATTACGGTCGTTTGACCGTATGTGAAACTGCGACAGTGACAAATTAAATATATATATATATATATCGTTGCTGTATTATTTCTGTTGGGAAAAGTATTTAAACTAGCTGGCTAATTCAAATACAAGCTGAGAGATTATTTTGCATTCTATAAAGTGACTGCTGTTTTAAATTTTAATAAACGAAATAAATAATATGACCGTAGGTGAAACTGCGACAATGATCATGTGACTCTGCAAAGTGTACATATACATGCATAATGATACATGTAAGTACATAAGTTAGTTGGCTCATTAGGTAATTCGACTTGATTTTGGCTTCAGTTGTCTTGTTTAATTAAACTATAATGGATTTAGTGGTCTATTGTTCCATATTGCACGTCTGGCGCCTTCTAATTAACACCGTTCGATACCGAATATACAGTGCGGTCGACGTGTCTGTGTCGGCATTTTGTATTTTCATACAATTCAGTTGTGTCACCATATGTGCCAATAAACAGGATGTAACAATCGGTGGAATGCTTTCCGTTTGTTTTTATTACACCCTTCCACCCTAAAGTAAGAGGTGTCATACCGAATATACAAGGTAGTCGTGCGCGATATTTCGGCATATTGTCCCCTTAGAAGGGCGGTAACAGATATAATTCAAAGTGTCGTTTTGTGTTCCAAATAACAGGATGTTGCTGATCGATATAACATTTCTGTTTTATGGCACGCAAGTACCCCAAAAGTCAAACGTGTCATACCGAATAAACAGGTATCGTATCGTAATACTATTTTTCAACCAACTTAAACAGCACAATTTGAGACGAAAACAAAGGCTATACAGAAATCCAAGGCCGTCATTCAAATCTACACAATAATGGCAATACAAAGGAATAATTATTTTGAATATCGAACCTTAAATAAAACAGGAGAACCGGTTTAAACCCGCAGTGGCCTACTTTGCCACTGACAGTTCCAAGGTGGTAGCCCTATTGTCAACACTTTTATGTTTGTGATGTCGTTTGCATTTAATATTACTTTTGCCTTATTGTTTGTCTGTTTGCGTGTTTGTTTCTGTGTTTTGTGGCCGACTGTCCTCCTTGAATGCTACTTTCCCTGTCCGATCTTTTTATATTTCTTTTCACTTAGAACGTGTATACATTTTTATGATTTTATTTATGAATTTTCAGCCAACTTCAACCAAATTCAACTGCGTAATTTGAGAACAAAACAATGGCTATACAGAAATCCAAGGCCATCATTTAAATTTGCACAAAGATGGCAATGCAAAGGAATAATTATTTTGAATATCGAACCATAAATAAAACAGGAGTTTCACTTAGAATGTGTATACATTTTTATGAAAAATAAAGGCGGTTTTATTTATGAATTTTCAACCAATTTCAACTGCGTCATTTGAGAACAAAACAAAGGCTATACAGAAATCCAAGGCCTTCATTCAAATATACACAACAATGGCAATACAAAGAAATAATTTTTTTGAATATCGAATCATAAATAAAACAGGAGTTTCACTTAGAATGTGTATACATTTTTATGAAAAATAAAGGCGATTTTATTTATGAATTTTCAACCAATTTCAACCAAAATTCATCTGCGTAATTTGAGAAAAAACAAAGGCTATACAGAAATCCAAGGCCGTCATTCAAATCTACACAATATTGGCAATACAAAGAAATATTTATTTTGAATATCGGACCATAAATAAAACAGGAGTTTCACTTAAAATGTGTATACATTTTTATGAAAAATAAACTGTAGGAAAAGAAAATCAACACAGCTATCGAGCGTATTTTCGCCTCTAAAACCCAAGTTATAGTATGAATTCCATCATTTTTTTCAATAAATTAAAAGCAATACATGCAGATTTAAATAACTTACCTCGATATTGAAATATATCGTGAAGTAGTATGTTAATAATTCATTTGTAGGTCATTATCAACTCATTTCAGGATAATCGATCGCCTAAAAAATGGCCGCCGCAATGACTGTTACCCTGTTGTTTACCGCACACTAATCAGGGAACCAGCTTATTTGCCATTTGGCGGATAAATCGGGAATTAACAAGGGACGTATAGGTAGTTTCAAATCAAGGGTACCTGTATATCCATGGTACTGACTAACTGTCTCGCCAGTGACCATTAATCGATAAATACGACTAAATAGAACAAATTCAATCGACTTTGGAGTTTTCTAAGCACTATTGACGCTACTGTTCAGATCTTGCGTGAGTATCAGGAGTCATAGAATCACACTCAGGAGTCATAGAATCAGACTAATATATTACAATATGTACTATTTAATTATGAGTTACACTTCTGAGGCCGTGGCATAATGGTTAGAGCGCTCGACATCTATGCAGAAGATCCGAGTTCAAATCCCTTAGTAGTTTTTTTTTCTTTCTTCTCTTCACTGCAATAAGTAACTAAAAATTGTTTGATGGACTTTATGCAAAATCGAATAATGCATGCAATGTTTTAACTTTTTGCATCCAATATTTAATTGTGAAGATGCACTGAAATGGAGATTTCGATATTGCAATTTTTATGTCATGACATACGGCGGGAAATTGGATCACGTAACACCTGCGTCATTCTGCTCCCAATATGTGCGGAAATATGCGCATGTAGCTATTATAAGATGCAAAACATTCCACAAAACACGCATCCTAATCTTCAATTATTGGCTTTTTATAACTTAAAATTTACAGAAAAAAGCTCTAACACGAAGCTTTTTGGAAAGCTAAAACTTGTAATACCGTGCTCTCAGTTATAAAGATATACTTATGCTATTACAGGTGCCTCAAACATGACATGATACAATAACAGAAATTGACAGCACGTGTATCATTTACTTATGTTAACTATATGTAGTTGCGATTACAAAATCTGAATTTAAATTTAGATTGTTTGAAGAAAAAAACAAAGAAACGTGATAAATAAATATATAATAAATACATAATTATGTATGTGTGTTGGTACGGAGGGAAATTGGATCACGTAACACCTGCGTCATTCTGCTCCCAATATGTGCGGAAATATGCGCATGCAGCTATTATAAGATGCAAAACATTCCACAAAACACGCATCCTAAACTTCAATTATTGGCTTTTTATAACTTAAAATTTACAGAAAAAAGCTCTAACACGAAGCTTTTTGGAAAGCTAAAACTTGTAATACCGTGCTCTCAGTTATAAATATATACTTATGCTATTACGGGTGCCTCAAACATGACATGATACAATAACAGAAATTGACAGCACGTGTATCATTTACTTATGTTAACTATATGTAGTTGCGATTACAAAATCTGAATTTAAATTTACATTGTTTGAAGAAAAAAACAACGAAACGTGATAAATAAATATATAATAAATACATAATTATGTATGTGTGTTGGTGGATTTGAGTCGTTTACTATTTAAATTGTAGTAGTATAGGGCAGTTTCTTGGATTACTATGTATACGTCCACACTCTCTGTGGCGGCGGCTGCAAGTAACCTATATTGTGCTGTTAAGCAGTTGGACAGCATTAAGTTCAAATCAGTTTAATTCAATTTGTGATAACGCGCACAGGCAGTGTGTTACTAGATGCATTTTGAGGAGTAGTGTTATATTATTATGAATGTCAGTGAAGACAAGACTTCAAATTGAACGGAAGTTGATTCGTCTTAAGAATATTATTAACATGTCAGACCATTCAGGTTATACCACTTTCATTTCCTTAGAGCCACAAATATGTCCCAGATTTATCTGGATCTGGACTTTATTGTTACAGATTTTCTTTCTCATGTTTTAGACAGAATTTCAATAATTCAATCAGATTATGCTTAATGCTTCTGTCAAATTTGAGATATTTAAGTAAGCTTGCTAAATACATGTATATAAATCATTAAATCTCAAATGGATTTGAAATATGTTTAGAGAATGAAATATACATGACAAATATTCTGGTATCACCCATTTCCAACACCGACGTGTATTTTCGTAATGTTATAAAGAAGTCCGGAATAATAAGAGAATATTGTAGCATGGTCGGTGACATTTCCTTTGATGAATGCAAAACATTAAATCGTTTAATGTAAGGTACTAAAGGGGACGTGACTATACCGTACTACAGCTACCAGATAGAGGAATTTGGAGAACGGACGTCATCCTGACGTCACACTGTTACTAAGTACACCTTGCTACAAAGATAGAGTCTCTCTCAGCTCATTGGTTATTTAAACATCTCGATGGGCTACGCCCATCTCGGTGTTTAATAAACCAACGAGCTGAGCCCACACTATATCTATTGCTTACCTTTGTTTACACTGTCCCGTTTTGGGATGACAGAAGGGTAAGTGTGAAGCCTTTTTTTGCCACTGTCCGTTCCAAGGCAGTAGCTTACCTTTTGTTGGTCTTTGTAGTTGTTTGTTTCTGTGCGTGTTTGCGGTTGACCGTGGTCCTTGAATACATAACCAAGCATAGCATATTTACAGAGAGGAAATTAATGAATGTGGAAGTAAAAGTAGAAAAGCATTTTGGCAAATGGTCCTTTTCAATGGAATTACAAACTATCCAAACAATATGAAAAAAATAACTCTAACGATAACAAAATATACCAAAAATAAAAATAAAATAAAAACGCATGAAGCGATTTTTCGTAAGGTAGGGATAAATAATATAAAAACTTAGCATTGTATATTCACTTCTAACTCATCTAAATGCTTTGACAGCCACGAGGATAACCTGGCATCCAGATACGCTTAGATAAAACACTAGATGTTGCTTAAATCATATTAACAGTTCAGGACTGTAAAAATCACTAAAATGTACTTTGGTGTTTACTAAATGATTCTACCGAGGTTACTATCTCTGTTCTGTTAGCACTTGAAATAGTCGCACACATTGTCTGAACTATTAATTGCAAAATTATTCAAAATGATCGCGTAAAACTAAAACAAATACACTCGAGAAATATATTTCTCTGAAAGTGTGCAATAATTCTATTAACTATTTCCGCTAGAAAACCATTCAAGGGTTTCATTGGTTTGACGACCTGGCATGGTCATCATTTACATATAATAGATATACCAAATGGCTTTGTTTCACGATATGTGTTGTGACAAAAACAATGACAACTGGAAAAATAGAAAACCTTAATATTGGTAACGTTTCAAACCAGACACGTTTGCAACAACTGTCAACAAAATGATTAGCACATTTCGTTTTGTTGGTCATCTTCTACGTTGGCCTTTCTCATTAGATTGTTAATGCCAAATCGGCGTAAAATACGCTCTTAAAATTCGGTATAATATTTGCACATATTAGTATAAGGAAACGCAACAAAGTGTCTATATAGCAGTAATTACTGCCATTACAATGTGAACATCTTGGAAGCATCAAACACAAACAAATAAACAAAAGTAGCAGAATCGATTTTAGTGAGTCTGTTCACATTAATGTTGCATAATACGTATACTGTTTTTGCATTATACGTCGCTATTTAAAACATACTACAGGACCATCTGTAAAATACAAAAAGGGAACACGGTATTTGTTCTATAAAACGGAAAACCCATCGATCAATGCAGAAAGACAGCTTCGTTTCGTTGAACTGGTTGCCCTATAACAAACGGTTACCCATCTATCATAACATCGATCATTGCAGACAAGACGTAGTGTGTTGTTTTGAATCCTTAGTGCTTTGTGTAATTACATATTAGATTCGCGCAACAAGGAACAAGCAAAACAAAACAACTATTACCTAAAAGTAGATATAAAAGGTTAAATATGACATATAGTATTCAAAAAGCACAGTCAATCAAAACACGCCTACGAAACAAAACCGAATTGTAATGAAAATATGCGACAGCACCAACACAATGTTTTGATGTTTTAATACACATGTTTATTGCATATTTACGTGTGAAAGGTCGGGATTTCTCAGAGTGATCATATATTGAATCAGAGTAAAGTCATGAAAGTCATTGTCAGTATGTATTGGAACTAACCGTGATGTTGAGTCATGACGTCAAAATGTATTCGGTTAAAATCATACACAAATTGATTTATTGATATCAAATAATAAAAAAGTAATGTATTTTTATGAAAATACTATGGTATCTTGCAAGATGTCCCTATAATTGATTTCAGCAGTTACATAATCTCCATCAAGTTGATATTTTACACGGATGGTTGGTTGTTTGGTTGCATGGTGGTTTGCGTCATTCCTCATAATTCCTAAATTTTAGACAGATATGTTCATTGTTGATCTTCCTCTCGCGGTAACGCATGTTTATTGACTGATGTAACACAATCTGGCATATAAAACAATTTAAAAGCTGTATATAATTAGTTTAAATATCAAATTCACAGAACAAGCTGATTAACATTAGTTTTCTCAACATCATACGATGCAACATGTGCATGTATGCATTCTAAATACATATATATGACAACAGAAATGAGATATAGGGTCCTATTGAAACCACAGCGACCAAACGCAATGGCATCGCACTATAAGGAACAAGGAGCAACAATTAATTAATTATACAATGAAAAAGACAAAATACATCAGAAAGAGTGGTCAAGACAGGGTTACCGACTTGGAACGGTCAGCAGGCAATAAGGCCTACATGTTAGTTTGAATCGGCCCCCAAATAGACAGGACAGTAAACAAAACTACATCCAATCAAAAGAAATTCTCTAACAATGAAGTCCACATCCAGAGAAACTAACAAAAGAAACACGAAGATGTTGTTGTAAAGCTATATAAAATACAAAATAAGAAACATCTCAGGATGTATCCAGAATTGTACTGAACAACCACAGCAGTTGCAGTCAAGGAAAATCAATGTAGGGTACGACCAGAAAACCCGAGGACGAAAGCTCATGCAACTACCTCCCTTGGTCGGGGTTTAAGTAGAGTCCTAATAAGTAATCTAGTCATCGCACAAGGGAAAAGTGAAGCATAGTGACCGACTCTGGAGGGGTTGACTGTAGACTATATACCACGTTATTATTTCATTTCTAGTCAAGGTAAAAGTACATATTGTTCGGGGTGCTTGTTTCAGATGTATCAGTCCGCTGTGTCATTGAGTGTGTAGGTGAATATTTTGTTCCTGTGTTATCAGATAGATCCGCGACCAATACTAACTGGTTTTATCCATCACAAATGCGTTACTTTATAACAACGTCACTCGTGTATACTATATAACTGCAGGCACTATACAATACGTTAAGAGCTACAACAATTCTTGAATATGATTAATTTCCTGAATGTATTCATTACGTTTTTGATATGATTACATATCTAAAGTGCAACATTATGATACGGAATGGTTCTTCTAAGTGCTTTTTAGTCTTGTGTTGCTATTCGTGGGATAAGCATTACGTCACATTGTAATATGATTTTAAAATTAATTTATATTTTACAAATCAGTATCTGAATTCTTGTTTTTTGGTATTGCGCTATTCGTTCATTGTCTAGGCGCCTTGGTGGTTTCCCTCGCTTTTCGTTTATGGAGAAAATTGCGATAATTAAGTTTGGTGTAACTCATTAATCCTATTTCTTTTGTTTTCGACTTAGGAATTCTATGTCTGGAATAATGTCTGCGACGATTGCTTCGTACTATTGGGTTGTATGCACTTAGTTCAAGCGGATTGTCTGAGACAAATTAAACTTCATTTTAACCTCAACCATAGGTGGATATTGCCTATATATTGTCTTTTGTCGCATACATTTAATTTGATACGCACATGAAATTACTTAACACGATCTATTTTAGTGTATCAAACTTATGCGACCCTATGATGACGTCTATCTAAATACTCAAAGGACGTTAGCGTTTGATGTTTGTTTTAAATTTTGTCTTGTCGTACCCTTAAAGGTTTGTCCTCTTTTATATATGGTTTGAGGCTTCCAGCTTGTACTCGAGTTGAGGACTTTAATATTCGTAATCTTTGTATAACTAAAAAGATACTCAGTCAGGGTTACCGTTACCATAAACTTCGTAAAACCTTTACAAAAATGTATTATCGTAACTCTGATCTTCTTTCCAAATATAAAAGTAATTTAAGGACTCTTCTGCGACAAGGACTATCACAACCTGACTTCTATGGTGATGTGATTTATAACCTTCGTAAGATTCTTGGTCATGATCACTTTCATACTATCTTTGTTAAACTTGTTAATAGTTTATTCTCTTGTTTCTCTGACTTCTGCCAAGTCATTGAGTACCTTCATTGTTGCGTTTTAGGCTATTGTTTTTTTGTATTATATTTACACGAGCATGTTTGTGTTTTACTTATATTGCCTATTGTTGCTGCCTTGTTGGTTAGAGATTAGACCATGGTGGGGAGTTCTTTATTTACACTGTCCTGTTTTAATGGGATGACAGTAGGGTAAGTGGGAGTTTTGGTGAACCATAGAACCGGTTTAAACCCCCAGTGGCCTACTTTGCCACTGACCGTACCAAGGCGATAGCCCTAGTGTCAACCCTTTTGTGTTTGTGATGTCGTTTGCTTTTATTATTACTTTTGCCTTCTTGTTTGTCTGTTTGCATGTTTGTTTCTGTGTTTTGTGGTTGACTGTCCTCCTTGAATGCTACCCTGTCTGATATTTTTTATATTTCTTCCTATGCTTTTCTATTTATATATACATTACCATTTATGTGTTATACTTATGTTTATTGTTTTTTTGGTTTTCATAATTTTACTCAGACACTTGTGTACATGCATACATGACACAAATACAAACACATTTTAGGCAAAAATTGCATATAAGAATACATTTGATGAAACTACATTGAGAAGAACAGACATGGAATGAAATCTGTACAAACTAAATAAGTAGCAGTAATATATACCTTTAAATCATCTGTAACAAAATATGGAATAAAAGTTGTGAATGTTATGGTTTAATTGTTAAAGATATTATTCACAATGTTCCATCTTGCTTTGATAACATTTGATTTTTTTCATGGTTCATAAACAATGAGAATAATTCAAGGTGTTTATATTTCTTCAAATGCTCAATAAAACGCTATAATTTGGGAGACATTGTTTTAGTTCGTAACTTTTAAAAATGAGAAGACAAATACTAATTATTGAATGTATGACGTTTTCATTCTGTTCAAAATATAAGAGGATTGCCTGGGGTTTTATTTTCACATCAATTCCAAAGAGATTATTGATTTGTTCAAAGAAACGTAAAAGTACATTTTTTGTATATTATTATATGCATTAATGTAAAATAAATGTAAAACTTTTTTTTTAGAGTTGTTACAAAATGTACAAAGTTCTGTTTCGGACATTTTGCCCTGACAACGTTGGGCATTGGTAAATAAAATACGATGACATACTTTGAGAACGACAGGCTCTGCTGACAAGTATCATCAGTTATTTTAAAATGTTGTTCGTATACAATTTCCCAGTCCTCAGTTTATAATGCTTCTCCAAGTTATGTATTCCATTTTTCTGGGATTTGTTAAGTGTTTCGGCAAAATTGTTTAAGAATTCTTGATTAAAAGTAAAGTTAACCTTTTTTGTTGCCTTTAATTTGTTGATATTTTTATTTATAGGATGTTCAATTCTATTTTCATGTTTTCCATGTATTTGGAATTGCATTGAGTAGACCGTAGTATGCAGAAAATGGAATCCGTATATCATACTTCTCTATAGGACAATACGTGACACTGTTTACTAACAATGCCATTTATAAAGAACACCCCATTTTGACAAAGAGCTTTAAAGATATTTAAATCCCAGGTTAACATGGTTAAAGCAATATTTGAGTATAAAATAAAGGTTGTGATAACATTTCAATTGCGTTTGTAATATTATCACAGTCTAAACAAGCCCACAAATGCATTACATTTTTCAAAAACTATTTTGATAGTAGGCTATTTTATTAATTCCATCTTTATGGAGATACCACACTTTACATCCACTAAACTGATCTAGATCATTTATCACATGTGTTTTCCACTGCGAGAATATTTCAAGATCTAACGGTTTTTAACCCAAACAAGTTTTAGTGACTGGCTTGGTGATTTTATATGTTGAAACTTAAGACAACCGTTTTTTATTGAATTTATTAAAAGCGTTCGTTTAATCTGATCCATTTTCCCCGACCATAAGAAATTAAGTAAACTATTTTGAAATTCTTGGAAAATGTAATCTGGGGGTGGGGTGGGGTCAGGCATGACAGTTAAGTAGTCAATTATGAAGTGCAAGCGTTTTGATAACTGTTGGTTTGCCAATAAGCGTAAGATTTCTATAAGATCAGTCGATTAACAGATTTGTTAAGTTTATCATGATAATTATTTATAAAATAGTTGTCTTTATCTAAGTTATATAAATCGGGAACATAGAACATCAGTAAATATTAAAACTCTGCTTCTTCCCAAAATAAGATCACACATCTACTACATGACGGAAACTGTATCTTCAGCAATCCGACGTTCATCTTAATGAAAGAAAACAAGCATTCGTGCGTACAAATAAATATCCCGGAGCCAGTCTTATACGGCTTCCGCCAAATGGAAAGCTTTCAACTGATATCTCCATAATGTCACGGGCGGTTGTTTTGTCTTACGACAAGTAAACATGTCATTATATTGACTTACTGCAATATAGTCAACCACACGCAAGTAGCTTTGTGCAATCCAAATACTGTCCGTGTGATGTTTACGCTTGCATTATTAAGATAACAGAAAACAATATTGGCAGGGAATGCATGTATGCGTGTATTAAAGGCATACTGTTTTTACTAAATAGATTTAAAAGTCGAACAGAACATGTACCATTCAAGGACAACACTCAAACAAAAACATGCATCGAAACAAACAATACCTACACATATAAATAACAGACAAGGTATGTGACACACAAACGGGTTGACAATAGGCGTTGGAACGGTTGACAGTTTAAACTAGGGTCTAAGGTTCATCACAACTCATCCTTACCATAATGTAATAAATAAACGAAACATTGTGTAAATAAAGAAATCATTGCCAGACTATTATCTCAGGTTAAATTCTCTTTAAAATCTTTCAGAAATACTATTTATAGCTATGTAAATCAAACACGCAATAAGATGGAGGTAACTTTTACATACTCATAACTATAACAGCGAAAAACATTAGATTCATATTATCGAGCTCGGGGACAGATACTGTCTGGCCGGAGACTGCTATGCCAGTTCAAATCAAACAAGCATTACTTAATGTCGTTCTAAACACATCCGCTGAAACAACGAATGTTTATTTTATGTGGTAATCAAATTCCACTTAAGTTCCACTTAAGTCTGTAACTTAACCGAAATCAACTGTATGTAGTTAACCTGTCTCGTGAATGGCAAACTAACCCTGTTTCTTTACAAACGTTTATGTCTGATTAGATATATATAAATATACTACATGCATACTACATGCATATAGTGTATTTTTCATATTTGTACGGCCATGCTTGTTTTATGCTTTTTTTTTCCATTGTTTCTTGGCTATTTTACCATAGATCTACTATATTACTGTTGCAATATAATCAACATTTGTTTTAAGTGAGACAATTTGTATATAATGTAGATAATGGTGTGGTAAAGTTGTATATCATAAGTACTTATAAATGAAGCTTGACTTTTATTGCAAATTGTATCAAGAACGTCACCTGAATTGTTAACAGACCAAAATAAGTTAATAAGCTTTAGCATACTATTGTTTAACTTGATCTTTAACGGCGGTATGACACGATTTTAAGTTTGGAGATATTTATAGTGGTGCGAGAACTAGAATTGGAAATAAAGCGGGCTTTATATGGTTGTTTTTGTAATTTGGGAATCCAGTACATCTTCGGAATTCTGTTTTGG
Source organism: Cyrtodaria siliqua (assembly GCA_037043455.1). Classification (NCBI taxonomy): domain Eukaryota; kingdom Metazoa; phylum Mollusca; class Bivalvia; order Adapedonta; family Hiatellidae; genus Cyrtodaria; species Cyrtodaria siliqua. The sequence goes on from JAWPHD010001972.1 coordinate 207,974, forward strand.
TTTTCGTCTATTCCAGCCTTGAAAATCTTGCACTGAGTGATATGCGTCGAAACACCATTATCTTCAGTAGATTGCACTGGAGTATGCGAATTTGTACTCCCGAGTTCGTGAGATAAACACTGGAGTATTGGAGGGGTCAAACAATAATTATATTATTAGCTGCTTTATCAGCAGGAACTATAAGGAACTTATTATGAAATTCCTGAAGTGTAGGGGAAGTAGGAACGAGTTAGACGTATGGAAGTTAATACGGGTATCTATGATGTTAAAAATAGTATTTTTCCAAGTAAAGTAGAAAGGGAGTTGGGGCTATCATGCTCTCTACGAAAACATTTAGTACTAAAAGTCTCAATGGATTGGGCTATTTGACCACGGCATGCAGAAATTACAGAAGGCAATCTATACTTCGTTCTTTTGAACACGTTTATCTATAATATCAAAATTACCAGTAATGACATGACCGGCCGGAGCATAGCAAAATGTAGATGTTCTACACTCGAATTCCTGAGAAGTGTTTTTTACTATGTCAAGGTCAGACACAATTTTGTTTTAGTTGAATTTTCGGATATTTTGAATTTTTAGTCATAGAAATAAAGTTACGTAAAAATAAATACCGGGCGCCATGAGTTTTAATAACATCAACATTGCTGTGAGTCCCTTTAACGAGTGCAGTAATTGTTTCTTATTCTGTTTACTAGAATTGTTGAATTGTGCGTCAATAAGTCGCATATATATATAACGTGCATAGTTGCATGTGTTGTTCTCTTTGTACTCATTATTTTCCATCATGTCAGGCAAGACATATTGCGTTTTAAATTTCTTAAGAGTGATGTTTCTTTATGCAATTGCTTATTAAGTTAGCATGATCTAATGCGTTTAAAAACATATGCAAAAGATATAACTTTTTTGACGTATATTGTCCAGAACTTCACAATTGTGTAGTAAAAAGGTATAAATTATGTGCAATTCAATAATGACCTTCAACTGCAATTCACAATGTCCTCTTCACTGACGTTTTATAATGCTGCAGTAAGACAAACGTTCTATATCTGACCATTCTCTGTAAAAAGATTTAATATATGTTTTAATTCGTTTATTCTCACGTGTATTTGATACATACATTGAAAAATCAAAAAAATAAATAATTAAAAAAATAAATAAATACAACAACGACTTCAGGTACAGTTTACAGGTGAATACTTAGCAAACTATATGACAAAAGACATGATTTTAATTTGTATGTTGTTAATTATCGCCATTTAGATGGGAATGTTCCCCGAGCATCTTCTTAGGGGGTCTATGGGTTTTCAAATTATTCTTTTTTCTAGAGCTTGTACTCGAGTTGAGGACTTTAATATTCGTAAACTTTGTATCACTAAACGGCTGCTCCATCAGGGCTACCGTTACCATAAACTTCGTAAAACCTTTGCAAAATTGTGTTATCGTAATCCTGATCTTCTTTCCAAATATAAAAGTAATTTAAGGACTCTTCTGCGACAAGGACTATAACAACATTACTTCTATGGTGACGTGATTTACAAACTTCGTAAGATCCTTGGTCATGACCACTTTCCTACTATCTTTGTTAAACTTGCTAAACGGTTTATCAAAAGAGGTTATGACCCTATAATTGTGCAACGCACTGCATGCTTGGTGCTGGACCCATTTACAGTTCACCGCTTTGCTTTCATCTTTAATTGTGCGATAACCTGACAGGCTGTGGACCCTCTAATGACGTCTTCTTAAAGCCCAAAGGACGGTGACGTTTGATATTTGTCTGCAATATTGTCTTGTCGAGCCCTCATTGGTTTGTTTTCTTGTTGCTCTGGCTTCTGCCAAAAGAAATATAAAAAGATCGGACAGGGAAAGTAGCATTCAAGGAGGACAGTCAACCACAAAACACAGAAACAAACATGCAAACAGACAAACAAGAAGGCACAAGTAATAATAAAAGTAAACGACATCACAAACACAAAAGGGTTGACAATAGGGATACCGCCTTGGAACGGTCAGTGGCAAAGTAGGCCACTGGGGGTTTAAACCGGTTCTAGGGTGCACCAAACCTCACACTTACCGTACTGTCATCCCATTAAAACAGGACAGTGTAAATAAAGTCACTGAATACATCCTTTGTGCCTTTTTAGACTATTTTGTTTTGTATTTGTATATACACGAGCATTTGTTTGTGTTTTATTTTTATGGCTTATTAATGCTGCCTTGATGGTTAGAGAAGAGTTCATGGCGGAGGTGTCTTTATTTACACTGTCCCGTATTATTGACAGTAGGGTAAGTGTGATGCACTCTAGATCCTGGTTTAAACCCCAGCGACATTTCTTGCCACTGAGAGTTCCAATGCGGTAGCACTATTGTCAACCCTTGTGTTTGTGATATATTATTTGGCCTTTTAGTTATGTTTTATATATAGTTGCTCTTTGTTTCTGTGTCTGTTTTTGGTTGACTGTCGTCCTTGCTGTTTTTCCGGTTCATTTTTTTTTTATATCTATACTAGTATTACGAAAGGAACACATGTTTTAACAACTATTCCCTGAGGGCTTCCTGAAGGTCCAACGTGTATATATAGGGTGTATAAACTAATTTTCGAGACTTATACAGACAACGATGATTTCCAAATTTCTTCTGTCATGCTCTTGAATCACTTTAACAATATTCTTCTCGTATATCTATAGCATCGGCTTGTAGACCTTTATCACGTTTGATCAAATAACGACCCGGTATCAGATTTGTTTACGCCCCGGGGCCACAGTCTTACATGGACATATATGAAACAAAATGTCTCCGAAGTTATAAATTATGTGCATTAATTTGTATGTAGCACTCAAGGACCACAGTCAAGCACAAACACCCACATTAACAAACAACAAATACACATATGAATACAAGTCCGTGTCTTCCTTTTAGTTGTATGTATATTGTTGTAACACATTTGCTGTTAGCCGAGACATGTGAAGCTATGCATTTGTTAATGCCGTTTTAGCAACCGTTCGTTGAAGTCGTACATATGTAAAACATACATTTGAAAGTATTGAATTTAGCTTGTTAAATTGGCGAAAACTGAGCAGAAACTATTTTTCTTAGAGATTTCCTTTTGAGAGGACGTGCTTTTATTTACATTGACTTTTAATTTGAGCGCTGAAGACAGGATAATAGACGACGTTGTGTACACTTAAAATCATTTTAAGATAACCAGTAGCCATTATTTCCTACTGACCGTTCCAAGTGGGTAACCATGTCTTCACCACTCGTTGTGTTGTGAATCGTCACACAACTGAATAAAATAAATTGAATTATCCTGGTTTTGAAAATAACGACATACGTGCTTTTGGCTTTAACGTTCTCGAATGCGTGATTAACATATCACGTGTTGTTCGTATTTAATGCTGAGGCAATTGGATATTGTCATCTTACAACATTTTGCAGACTTAGATAATGGTATTTATTTGTATTTTAGTATTGAGCTTCTATAGTTGATATGTTTTGTCATTTCTAATGTCGTTTGAATCCCGTGACAAATCGAACATTTCTAGACCATTTGTGTTCGTCTGTGGACAAATGGTATCTGTCAATTATAGGTGGATTTAACATATAACATGCCAAAAACACTAATCGCGTATGCAAACAACAATTCAATGTCATGTACATGTAACCACATACGTTTTACGAAAACAAAACGGCATGATCCTATAACTTTAAAACTCTTAAAGTGTGCTATATATACTATTCTAATACACCCGCACTATATAGCCTAGTTTAATATATCTCGTTATATTGAACGAATATCACTGTAATTTTTGCAACGTTAGGAGAATAAGCATTGCGCATTGCGCATTCCGCATTGTAACGTATGCAACTTTTGGAGAGCAAGCAAAGCAATGCGAAAGATTTCAGATGTGTGCGTTATTTTCATATGTTAGGGTTATAAGAATAGAAATAGAACATCGTTTACGGTGAATTATCTATAATATATCACGGTTTGTCGTTCAATTGTAAACAATAATTTCACTCGCACTTCGGGCTCGTGAAATTAATGTTTACAATTGAACTCCAAACCGTGATATATTAAACGATAATTCACAGTAAACGATGTTCTATTTCTTAAGTCAAAGTTTGCCAAAGTGCCAATATTGTCTTGCTCTACCAACAGTTTACAACTAGGCATTTAATTTTGTTTACCGACTAATTTATGTGAAATTAAATATTTTGTTGTTTTTTATCATTGCAAATATAGATATAAAAATCGAACAGGACAATTCAAGGACGACAGCCAACCACAAACACACAAAGAAACAAAGAACAACTTTCAAGATGAATTAAATGTCAAATAAGACATCACAAACACAAACGGGTTGACAATAGGGCTACCGATTTGGAACGGTCAATAGCAAATACGCCGCTGGGGTTTAAATCAGTTATAGGGTTCACATAAACTCAACACAGCTATTCTTGTAAACCATATAAAGGATACCATAAATATCCTTCACCTGGGTTCATAAATAATGCGATCTTTGAGTAGTAAATATATGTTTATTTTATTCGGCTCAAAATTCCCGTTTGTTTGACCACGTGCGATGCAATTCTATCAGTATGCAATGTATACGGTAGTTAAGCTACGACCACGTTTTACTTTATTCTAGACAAACAATTACCAATATTTTCATGGAAGAACAGTTTTTTCTTATTCCATCTTGTAATAAAACTACATTCCCAATGTCAATCTATTCACTGTGTACATTTGCACGTGAATTCATCATAAAACATGCGACGGAGCTGGTCTAAAAAATACTATTAAAAAATTATGTTCATATTACAAAGACAATTATCGCGGTTTCATTCGTCAATTTACCGCAACTACAATGCACCCATGTCTCCGTCACGTATTGTGAACATTTAACGATTTCCACATGGGTATCTCGTACCTTCCATTCACACAATAAATAAATATCGGACATTACGCTACCGATTCGTTGTGGAAACTGCCGAATGTTTCTTTCTTACCTCTTGTCTACATTTTGCATTGCGGATTAACGTCTGACATAACATTGAGTAGTTTTCTTTGTCAATTTAAAGAAAACGACTTGTTTTTTCATTAAAAAATACGTAAAATTTGGCGACGTTGTGAGCGTCCATGTCAGGAACGTAATCATTTAGAGACTTCACGACGCTACTGTGAAATTGGCTAAAAAAAAGCGTCTAAGATTTATTTTTTTAATATAAATATTAACAACTAAGAAGTATGACACGTTTGTTATTTTGATTCTTGACAGGCGACATTGGCTCACATTCCCTGCCTGGCAAGTATATAATGAAGGATATATGAGCCCCTGTCACCTGTCAATAATCTAAATAACTAATAGTGTGTACATATTCTTTCACATATGTGTTAGGTTGCCTGGTGGATAGCACGGTCATCTCAGAATCGCAAAATCATGGATTTGAGCCTCATGTATTCAGGTTATTTAACCTAGACAGGTCCCATATCCTCGCCAGTCGGATAGAGGTGTAAACCTGGTGGTACCGTAGCATAGCCGCTGAGCACGTACAATAGTAGTATGAAACTATTTATTTACAAGAGTATTGCACAATTTATTTTCTCCGGGGTTTTGCTGCCCTCTCTTTCCAGTGTGTTGGCGAGGCTTTATTGTACGTTAGATGCACTTTTGTTAATATCTGCGTGCACATCGTAACATATTGACTTGTCTTTTATCAGTCGTAGCTTTAGGCAATACATTTTAATCCACCAGCTATATATATTATTACAAATGCGGCTGGCAAACCTTCTAAAGACAATATATGGCATGTATAGTGTCAAATGTATTACCACGCGTACAGTCTGCTGCATTCACTGTAGGTCTTTACGTTTTATCCATTCTGAAATTGCCAAGTGTCCTGTTTTAATGGGATGAGAGTAGGGCAAGTGTGAGGTTTGGTGCACCTTAGAACCGGTTTTAACCCCCAGTGGCCTACTGACCGTTCCAAGGCGGTAGCCCTATCGTCAACCCTTTTGTGTTTGTGATGTCGTTTGCATTTCTTATTACTTTTGCCTTCTTGTTTGTCTGTTTGCGTGTTTATTTCAATGTTTTGTGGTTGACTGTTCTCCTTGAATGCTACTTTCCATGTCCGATCTTTTTATATTTCTTTGTAATAAACGAATGCTAATAACAGTTTTGTAAGGTGTCATATATTTATTGTAAGCATTCCTTGAACTTGGTAGCACTAGTCATTTTGAAGTTTATAGTATCAAACGTCTTGCTGCACTTAAATAAAAGGAATTTTGTTGGTATTTGTTGCCATTCTCATTCCTGACTTTGACAACAGAGCTGAAAGGAAACATACACGAGAAATAGGAAGGTACAAAGCCATAACATTAAATTATTTTTCAACCGTGTTATTTGACAGTTGTTAAATGCCGAAGAACTAATATTCAAGCACATTTAAATGTGGAGGTAGGGTGAATACATCCCTAATCTCTGTGTTTCCGTCTCGTGTGATGTATTATCTGCGTCCGCCAGACCCCAACATCTGGAGTCGCGACCGATTATATCAGGAAAAGTCAGGAAATACAGTGCTCTCACAGTACGTTATTGGATATGCTGTAGGCAATAACATTGTATAGAAATTCGTTTGCACGATGTCTGATGGCTTTAAAAGGCATCGATCATCGTAACGATTCAGCAAATATAACTAAACTTGAGAAGGAGTGAGGACATCCCTCCCATCAGACCACCACATCTTGAATCGTGCCCGATTATACCAGGAACTGAGCATACTCTTTGCTTTTTAAAATGAAACTGTTACAAAATAACATTTAAAAGTCCAATGATGACGATTTTTCTTTCTTTCTTTTTTTTTAATTTTTTTTATTCACTATGGGGGTCCCCGCCTTAATTCCATCAAGCGGTGGCAAAGATTATATTATCAGGTTTTATAATGGATATTTCGGCAATAAAATTTGTTACTGAAAACATGCGATAACCTGTTCAAAATTACCTATTAAAAGATTTAATTTTACAATATGCAAACTTTTTAAGCCAAAATTAAAGTTTTATTTCTTACACCATCCAACCCCGTTTTCACTTCTTGGAGAAGGGGTTGGATGGGGTATGAAAGTTAATACTCGGACCACGTAATGGTTTATTTTAAAAACGAAAATAAAATACCAAATTATTCCTATCGTGCAAAATGTTTGTTTCGAAAACTGTAGTGGTAGACCAATTATGCCGTTCTTCATATTGAAAGTGATTGAGCTGCTTGATTTGAGGTTTGTTTATCTAACCAAGCGTCTATCAACTTCGTACACATCTTCATCGTCGGCTAGACTAACGACATGACAGTATTCACAAATGGCAAAAAATAAATGCAATGCATGAGTCTCAGTCAAAGACTCTATTATAACGGCGCAGACTATTAGGTCTCACACCACAATTAATTTCCCATAGGGTTACTGTATAGCTGTTTCCAACACATGACCTTCAAAATGTCCCAGCAGACCTTGTTGTTGATTTAATATCTTCAGGACTGCTAAGATCTGTAAAATAAAACAAAAAAATACAAACATTAGACAGGTTGGATTTTTTCCTCGCTCATATTTATGCAATCTCTATGAAAAATACCAAATTCATACACTATCTAGCTGACTTTGTGGTGCTTCGGTCAAATGCTTATGAATTTTGAATGCAACTTCATATCAACGTCAGTCTTTTACACTGCAGATGTATGCTGAAGCAAAGAAAAACCTCTTTGTCAAATTAAAAATTGCCTAAAATGGAGAAAACATTAGAATTATTTTCTGTTTTCCTTTTGTCTCTAGGTCCGTGAGCTTTCAAGGGAGATAATAGAGATGTGAGACCATTAAATCCCACTGTGACAAAGAAATATAAAAATATCGGACAGAGAAAGTACTATTCAAGGAGACAGTCAACCAGAAAACACAGAAACAAACACGCAAACAGACACATAAGAAGGCAAAAGTATTAATAAATGCAAACGACATCACAAACACAAACGAGTTGACAATAGGGCTACCGCCTTGGATCGATCAGTGGAAAGTAGGCCACTGGGGTTTAAACAGGTTCTAGGGTGCACCAAACCTCACACTTACCCTACTGTCATCCCATTAAAAAAAACAGGACAGTTTAAATAAAAAAATTCCCGCCATGATTTAATCTCTAAAGCCGTGAACTTATGTTTTTGAAATAGAAAGAACAACGCCAGCATTTAATTTTGATTGTTAAATGATATATTTCACAGGAACCGGTATGGGTATATTCAACTGAAATGGTATATCAAGCAACTTCTGAATATAGGAATCCGGCGACGGTTCCCTTAATTATATTCCTATAATTATTTAAAAAACTATTCCGCCAAATTTCACTACAAAACAGTACTTCCAAAATCTAGCGATGTTTTGAGGTCATAACATCATAACATAATTCATGTGTGCCTATTAACAAGTATATAAGTACACAGGGGTACTGAACCCACAATTGAAAAAGTGTAAAATGAACTGAGTTGGTAACTCATAATTCGAAGGTTCGGCATTTCTATATATATATATAAGGGTGAGAAAATACATACATCTACAAAATACCTAGGGTGCCTTGCTATGAGGAGAGACACAGAAATCAAACGTATGCATTCACTTTCTAAAAGGATAGCTGCAACACACGCTGATACACTGCATCTCTACATCATAACACACTCGTCTGGGGGCACAATTAACATATAACGAAGTAACATCATTCACTTCACGTTTCAACAGAAACAACCACGCAGAGATTAATTTAGATATGTCAAACTAATTTGATAATTTGATAAAAGTCTACCTCGAATCAAGATGGATTTGCATTTCTTCTACGCATAGTCAAATTCATTATGCTTCCATCCGATTTTAAGTTACATAGTTTTTGCGTGATGCGATCTTTTCTTGTGAAAATTTAAACTGTTTTCTGACAAATGTGGCAGACATTAAAATGCATTATAACACATCGTCGTAAATCAGATTCGGTTTCCTGTCAAAATATTGGCAAACAATCAAATGCTTTTAAATTGATGTTAACGAAATACAAGTTTACTGGTAAATTATTCATTGTTAATTTATTCATGTGCTTGACCATTAAGCATCAAATAGTTTCTAACGATTTAGTTGTATGTTATTGTTAACAGTACATATAATTACAGATGATTATATGTTGTTTCATTAGAATATGATGTGAACTTTATTGTTGTAAATAGAACCTTCCAGGCAATCGTGAGAAGTATGTACTATATAATAGTTAAGTATCATTTCCATTATTATTCTTTACCAAAAGGACAGGAAGAGGATATGAACATAGTTTAACTGATTAGATTTTTTAGTTTAAACTTATTTATTTTACACCGATTTTAACGAAAGCTCTATGAACTTATTTGAATCACTCTCGATGTCTTCCTGGGTAGAACCAGTCTAAGCAATGCAGATAAAGTGTCTTTGTCAGGGACACAACGCATATGGCAATGGCGGGAATCAAACCCACGACTTTTGGATCACGGGTCCAACGCTCTATCACTAGACCACAGCGCTCCTGTTTAATTTAATTTAATTTAACTGATTGATAGATGTGCAGCATTTAATTGTTATTTGTGAACTATGTGCAATAAATTAGTGTGTTTTTACCATATATAATATTTTAACAGTAGGTATAACTATACCTTTCACAGTACACAGTCAACCAAACACACGCATTGCAACAAGCAGCAATAACAATGCTCATAAGCAAAGCATATGACATCACAAACACAAACGGGTTGATAATACAGCTACCGCATTGGAACGATCAATGGCAAACAGGCCGTTGAGTGTTAAAACCAGGTTTTAGGGTGCGCCAAACCTCAAACTTAAACTTTGTGTAGCTTTCTAGTGTTTTTTAAAATATTATTTATACATGGTCATTTACGTGTTTTACTTAAATTTCGGTTTAATGCTTCCTTGTTTGATAGAGATTATAACCTGGTGGCGATATATTTCTTTACACTGTCCAGTTTATAGGAATGGCAATAGGGTAAGGGTGCGGTTTGCTGCACCCTAGAACCTGGTTTAAACCGCCAGCAACTTATGCCACTGACCGTTCCTAGGCGGTAGGCCTATTGGCCTTTTGTGTTTGTGATGTCTTATCGTGCCTTTTATTCATATTTAAAGTTGTTCTTTGTTTCTGTGTGTGTTTATGGTTGACTGTTGTCCTTGAATGCTGATTTTCCTGTTCGATTGTTACATCTACTTTTACCCCATTGTCATCCCATTAACTTTTTAAAGTAATATAGCAAACCGTTAATAATATACTGAGTAGGCATCAATAAAAACCGACTGTTAATGCTGGTATTAACTCGCGGATTGAATGAAGATTTACCCAGAACACAGAATGCTTACACTACTTGTTCACGCGAAGGAACGGAATGACAATTGAATATTTTACCGTTTGCAATTTATATAACAACGGGAAGCGATTCCTTTTTTGTGTGTGTGTAAACCTTCATACAATCCACGAATTTCAATACTTATGAAGATTTTTCTAGTCGGTAGGTCATATTCAGGTAAGCCAATGTTAATGTTGCACAAGAGACGACTGTTGTATATCTGACCAATATAAGCTTTAAACGTTGCAATCTCTTAACAATTAACACAATAGTGAAATGGCTTGACTTTTTCAAGCGAAAGTTCAACATTTATGAATTTCGTGTAATAAACTTAAAGGGACAATGTCCGTAACCTTTAGCTTATAAAACACACACTAATTATGTTCGCAAACATCACACACCAAACATTATTGAATATTTACTAATTAAAAGCAGGATTGTTTGACGGAATTCAATCGCGGTACAAAAAAAAGTGAAACCGCTTCGGGCGTTTGAACCCGCAGCCCAAACTAAAATTACACTCGCGGTAATAATAGTGAACGTGAGCGAAAGTTGTCGACATAGCTCCCGATTGAGCTAAACGGGCTATACATATTACGCAATACATACTATGGTGAAAACCTAATGCGCTAATGGAAGTCACGTGAAGCTTTTTTTTTTCAAACTCACAAATATATTACTACAGACTTCTTAGGGTCTATGCTCCTGTTTTCATGTATAAATTTCACTGAATAAAAGTCAGACAGTTATTTGGCTATGCTCAATATCTGCTTACTCACGGACAGTGTCCCTTTACGTAAACTTTGATTAAAAGGTATACCACATGACAGAGTTGTCCTTTCTGTAATTAGTTGTAGCCCATTTTTGTACAAAACACTTTGAGATATATGTGGAATATTACGTGGAATTAGGTGTGTATCATAATGTAGTATAAGCACGTTTTAGATTATACGTTTGTTTTTCCTTTCAGTATACATATACCATTGCACTATATCTTCTTCTCAGTATCCTTATCGTAATGGAAGCCTGTGGTATTAATCAGTTGCTAAACTTATTCAGATTCATATTGCTATCGGTATCAGTTCCGTTTATTATTTGCCCATAATTCCTAGAAATGACAAAGTATACATTCATGTATGTATTAAGAAGCTGTTTGCTCTATTAAAACAAATAATAACCAGTATTTAGAAACGATTGCCATGCGTCCATTTAGTACACTAATGAATAGTTACAGACTCCGTTTTATATAATGCCCTATCATAATACTCCGTATTGTAGTTTTATTGTCTACTAACTTGGAAGTTGGTCTTACAAATTGACATTAGATGTCAATATATATGGATATGTAGAAGGTGTAATAGATTTGTATTGGTCAATATAATAGTTGTTTTAATGTGCCTTTCGATACACCGTATTTAATATGTCTGGTAGGCTCTTTTCATATTGGTAACCAGAAACGTTAGGGCCAAACATTCATTTCTTTTTCGGGTCGGTCATGCGATAATTTGGAATTGAAAGCCGTCAATTTCATTTGAAAATACCACAGGAATTCGAAGATAGAAATCTAGTAATGCCCCGTTTATCGACGAAGAGAAGACCATACTACGTACTTAAATATTGTTTGCGATGGTGTGATAGATTTAACATATTAAATTATACATGAACACTATCAACTGCGTCCTTGTTTTTGATCGATCTCTCTTCAACTACATATTATATGAACATAGTCATAGATCTAAATTGTACTGCCGTTCGGGTCTCAGTTACATTTCAAATTAAAGTCATCCAGGAAACAATACATGTTTGTGAAATAATAATTATTCTCCTACCTTTTTATCCTTAAATTATATTTGAGAAACCAAATGCCTTTTTAAATATACATTCTTCTACAAGCTCAAACGTAAACAGAAAGACAGACAACGTCAAGACCGTTTAATCAAAACGTCACTGGGGAAAACAACGTCACCTTTGTGACGATTTTCTTACAATCATTACGTCGGTAACATTTACAGCTTAATTTGAATTGAGGCGTTAAATTGGTGACTTGGGAACACTGTACCGAATTGCCTATATCAAATGGCACATCCTGTGATTGAGGAATATTAACGTCATACATTTATTTTATTCTTGTGAATAAACGAATAAAATAAACCTAAATAAAGAGCCATATTTTAACAAAAAGTACACGTCAAGTAGATAAAGGTATTTTTACATTGCTCAGTTTGAATCTATCCAAAATAATACTGTTTTGGTTACACATATAAAAAACAGGTCATTAACTGGTGAAGGTGTGCCTCTTTGTGATATTGGCCCGAGATAGCCATATGAGGCCCGAGAGCTTTAGCTTTGGCTACCGAGGGCCAACGTTAACCACAGTTAATAACCTTTAAATATATTATTTTTATAAAGGGCCAAAATGAGAAAAATGATCCTATAGAAATCACAGCACCTAAGAGCAATCGCACTACAAACACAGAGCAAAAAAAGATAATGCACAATTCAAATAGGGATTAATACAGGGTTACTGACAGTTGAACATAACAGCACGTAACTCAACTGGTGTGGTGTTCATTTTATTGATTACTAAATTGTCAGTTTTAATATGTCATGAATACGGTAAATGTAATACATAGGCCTGATTGCATTTAGGCGATATGCATTGTAGTTGGACATTCTTGCCAGAACAATATATAGAGAATAATAAATGGGTATTGTCATATCAGGCCTGAGACACCATATCAGCCCGAGAGCTTAAGCTTTTCCAGGGAGAAAACAATGCTATTATTAATCGATGTCAATCCCATTCTGGTGTTCACGTCTGTCGCTTAACTGTAGATCAACACGATTTTTTTTTCCGAAATTTGATTTAAAATGAATGCCACTGAATTTGAAATTGTCTTATTCAAAAAAAGGAATGGTCACAAGTGGTTCATATTTCATCCACGGATAGTTCTATATCATTGAGTTTATTATAAATTTGTTAAACTCTCTTTATGATCCGTATATTATGCCTTTTATGTTTCTTTATTTTACTTCTATCTATCTATCATCTCTTTTATTTCATCTTCTTAGCATTACTAGACAAGTCATTTCCGTTGAGCTATGGTAAAAAATGACAGCTCAACGTATATGTACAGCCAATAATCTGGCGCGAAAACAGGATGGAATTCAGACGACAAACCATACGCGTGACAAATCGTATACAATCGTAACAATCGTAACTAATCGGTAATTTCAGTATCTCTCCGCTGAAATAGTCTTAAAGAACATTCGGTTATTTCCGTGTTATGACATTGTTTTACCATTTATTTCACGCGTGTGATAAAGCTTTATTGCCCGGCAACTAAATCCTGATTGATATGATTAGCTAGGTCTATGTTGTATCGTTTATTCAAAACGAGTCTTGTTCATTGATTAACAACTGATTTTGCCAGTAAAGGACATATTAATGAATATGTAAATACACGGTATGTGTTGCACACGTATTGCTAAGTAGTGATGTGAGACAATAGAAACTCAATTTCATAAATACATATATCATATATATATATATATATATACTAACGGACGCGAGGCAATTATATATATAAAACATCATTCCGGGGTATTTTTTCCTTATGGGCCATATAAAAGCACCCACAAGAATTACATCATTTTTTTAACTCCTTACCCCACTTAGACCAAATAGAAACCTATTTCACAATAGGGTTTCAGAAAGACAAGTTTAGATATATATTAAAATGTATAGGCCCCTTATTATTCTGGGGTATTTTTTATATTTTGCTGTTCAATAGTAAGAACTCAACAATCAATGTCATAGAATATACAAACCATAACAGTGTATGACTTCCAGAGGTATTTCCCGTTAAAGAAAATGTGTTTAATAATAATTGTTGTATATGTAAGACTATTTAAATTTTGTGGGGAAGTCCCCACAACACGGTCCTATAAATTGGGCCTCACAACAGCCGACTTATCTGTATGTATGTTACAGGGCTAGAACAATGTGCAGCCAGACCGGGGCTCGAACCCGGGACCTTCGGACTACCGTTCCGATGCTCTACCGACTGAGCTAACCGGCCAGCCAATGCAACATCAATACACCTCTTAGATATCCATAAAACGTGACACACTCCACCTACAGACTGACATTCGTCCTCGAATTTCCATGGGTAGAGAGAATCATTTCGAATGTTTCTCGGAGTTTACTCAGTCAAAGACCCCGATTTTAAGTTACATAGTTTTTGCGTGATGCGACCTTTTCTTGTGAAAATTGAAACTGTTTTCTGACAAATGTGGCAGACATTAAAATGCATTAGATCTCATCGTTGTAAATCAGATTCGGTTTCCTGTCAAAGTATTGGCAAACATTCAAATGCGTCTAAATTGATGTTACGAAATACAAGTTTACAGGAACGTTGTTCATTGTTAATTGTTAATTTATTCATGTGCTTGACCATTAAACATCAAATAGCTTCTAACGATTTAGTTGTATGTTATTTGCTAAAATTACATAAAATTACACATGATTATATGTTGTTTCATTAGAATATGATGTGAACTTTATTGTTGTAAACAGAACCTTTCAGACAATCGTGAGAAGTATGTACTTTGTAATAGTTACGTATCATTTCCATTATTATTCTTTATCATGTGCCGTAAAACACCATTCATACATTCATTCATTCTTCTTTACCAAAAGGACAGGAAGAGGATTTGAACATAGTTTAACTGATTAGTTTTTTTAGTTTAAACTTATTTATTTTACATCGATTGTAACGAAAGCTCTATGAACTTATTTGAATCACTCTATATGTCTTCCTGGGTAGAACCAGTATTACGCAATGCAAAGTGTCTTGCTCACGGAAACAACGCATATGGCAATGCCGGGAATCGAACCCACGACTTTTGGATCACGGGTCCGACGCTCTATCACTAGGTCACAGCGCTCCTGTTTAATTTAATTTAACTGATTGATAGATGTGCAGCATTTAATTGTTATTTGTGAACTATGTGCAATACATTTATGTGTTTTTACCATCTATAACATTTTAAAAGTAGGTATAACACTCGAACAGGAAATATACCTTTCACAGTACACAGTCAACCAAACACACGCATTTCAACACGGTCCTATAAAGAGGGCATGTCACAGGGCTGGAACAATGTGCAGCCAGTCCGGGGCTCG
This sequence comes from Cyrtodaria siliqua, assembly GCA_037043455.1. Classification (NCBI taxonomy): domain Eukaryota; kingdom Metazoa; phylum Mollusca; class Bivalvia; order Adapedonta; family Hiatellidae; genus Cyrtodaria; species Cyrtodaria siliqua. The sequence continues at coordinate 223,569 of JAWPHD010001972.1, forward strand.
ATACCGGAACCTTCGGACTACCGTTCCGATGCTCTACCGACTGAGCTAACCGGCCAGACAATGCAACATCAATCTACCTCTTAGATATCCATAAACCGTGACACACTCCCCCTACAGACTTAAATTCGTCCTCGAATTTCCATGGGTACAGAGAATAATTTCGAATGTTTCTCGGAGTTTACTCAGTCACGGTCCCCCGTTGGGCGCCAAATGTAACAGGGCTAGACAAAATGTGCAGCCAGACCGGGGCTCGAACCCGGGATCTTCGGACTACCGTTCCGATGCTCTACCGACTGAGCTAACCGGCCGGGCAATGCAACATCAATCTACCTGTTCGATATCAATGACCCGTGAGACACACATAACTTCTTTAAAAAATATCTTGTAACGTGCATCATATAATAATAATTATGAATTGCTTCTTATAACTTTTCAAATTGTAAACTTGTTTTTAAAGCACTGATCGCATTGTACTATCTCGTGTAAAAAAAAACATCTGTATACAAGTTGTCTTAAGAACTAAGATCTAAAGTCAACATTGCACTACCTGACCCCGTAAGCGTTAGCTCCAATGATAAGAAGCGAAGTCTTCCAAAATCATGTTAAACGGCAATCGGAACACCTCGCCTATTAGTCTGGAACCCTTCCTCTACTGCGCTCGTGTGTGTGTGTGTGTAGTTCTAAGGTTTATAGTCCGTCCGCCCACGAACACGTAGTTGCGAGCTGATATATTATCTCTGTAGACTGATTGTCCTTGACACCTCACTAATGTTCGTCGCCAATAGTTAGATTGGGCACCAGTCTACTATCTCCGAAGCTTGCCGGAAATCCGCGAGTAGTTACGAGTGGGGCACTGCTCGCCGAAATCATGGTAACTCCAATGATAGTACATACGGAACGGGAAACCAGTAGCTATTTCCGGAGATCGACATGGTAATTTGTCTTCGGGCCTCCTCGGCGATGTCCCTTGTCCGGTGCCATTCGCAGCATCTCGCTATCACCGAAGAATGACGGAATTGGCCGATTGTGAACGATCAATGCCATCGGAACTATTCGTTAATTTCCGCAATCGGTGAGGATAAATCAGTTACGACATAGATCTACATACACCGGATTTGAAACATGTCGTTAATCCAATTTATCCGCCGATTAATAATTTACCCATGAATACTTGCGCGTACAGATAAAGTATTTTCGCGCATGCGCATTGCGCTAAGTTACGCACCGTCTTACGAATTGATCAAATGTAAGAAAACCTAGTATATATATCGTTGTTAATTTATTTGTTTTGGGAAAAGTATTTACTATATCCGGCTATTGCAAAGACGAGTTGAAAGATAATTCTTTATTCTATACAGGGATGTTGGTTTTAGCTTTATTTAAAACGAACTAAATGACAAAAGTTACCTTCGTTTGACCGTATGTGAAACTGCGACAGTGACGTGACTCGGCAAATTTAAAAATATATATATACATATCGTTGCTGATTTGTTTATTTTGGGAAAAGTATTTAAGCTAGCTGGCCAATTCAAATACGATCTCAAGGATAATAACTTATTCTATACAGTGATGTCTGTTTTAGCTTAACTGAAAACAAACTTAATAAGAACAATTACGTTCGTTTGACCGTATGTGAAACTGCGACAGTGACGTGACTCGGCAAATTTAAAAAATATATTTATATATACATAGTGTTGCTGATTTGTTTATTTTGGGAAAAGTATTTAAGCTAGCTGGCCTATTCAAATACGAGCTGGAAAGATAATTCTTTACTCTATACAGTGATGTCAGTTTAAGCTTTACTTCAAACGAACTAAATACGAATTACGGTCGTTTGACCGTATGTGAAACTGCGACAGTGACGTGACTCGACAAATTTAATATATATATATATATATCGTTGCTGTATTATTTCTGTTGGGAAAAGTATTTAAACTAGCTGGCTAATTCAAATACAAGCTGAGAGATTATTTTGCATTCTATAAAGTGACTGCTGTTTTAACTTTAATAAACGAAATAAATAATATGACCGTAGGTGAAACTGCGACAATGATCATGTGACTCTGCAAATTGTACATATACATGAATAATGATACTTGTAAGTACATAGGTTAGTTGGCTCATTAGGTAATTCGACTTGATTTTGGCTTCAGTTGTCTTGTTTAATTAAACTATAATGGATTTAGTGGTCTATTGTTCCATATTGCACGTCTGGCGCCTTCTAATTAACACCGTTCGATACCGAATATACAGTGCGGTCGACGTGTCTGTGTCGGCATTTTGTATTTTCATACGATTCAGTTGTGTCACCATATGTGCCAATAAACAGGATGTAACAATCGGTAGAATGCTTTCCGTTTGTTTTTATTACACCTTTCCACCCCAAAGTCAGAGGTGTCATACCGAATAAACAAGGTAGTCGTGCGCGATATTTCGGCATATTGTCCCCTTAGAAGGGCGGTAACAGATATAATTCAAAGTGTTGTTTTGTGTTCCAAATAACAGGATGTTGCTGATCGATATAACGCAAGTACCCCAAAAGTCAAACGTGTCATACCGAATACACAGGTATCGTATCGTAAAACTATTTTTCAACCAACTTAAACAGCACAATTTTAGACGAAAAAAAGGCTATACAGAAATCCAAGGCCGTCATTCAAATCTACACAATAATGGCAATACAAAGGAATAATTATTTTGAATATCGAACCATAAATAATACAAGAGAACCGGTTTAAACCCCCAGTGGCCTACTTTGCCACTGACAGTTCATGTTTGTGATGTCGTTTGCATTTAATATTACTTTAGCCTTTTTGTTTGTCTGTTTGCGTGTTTGTTTCTGTGTTTTGCGGCTGACTGTCCTCCTTGAATGCTACTTTCCCTATCCGATCTTTTTATATTTCTTTTCACATAGAACGTGTATACATTTTTATGATTTTATTTATGAACTTTTAGCCAATTTCAACCAAATTCAACTGCGTAATTTGAGAACAAAACAAAGGCTATACAGAAATCCAAGGCCATCATTCAAATCTGCATAATAATGGCAATGCAAAGGAATAATTATTTTGAATATCGAACCATAAATAAAACAGGAGTTTCACTTAGAATGTGTATACATTTTTATGAAAAATAAAGGCGGTTTTATTTATGAATTTTCAACCAAATTCAACTGCGTCATTTGAGAACAAAACAAAGGCTATACAGAAATCCAAGGCCGTCATTCAAATATACACAACAATGGCAATACAAAGAAATAATTATTTTGAATATTGAATCATAAATAAAACAGGAGTTTCACTTAGAATGTGTATACATTTTTATGAAAAATAAAGGCGATTTTATTTATGAATTTTCAACCAATTTCAACCAAATTCATCTGCGTAATTTGAGAAAAAACAAAGGCTATACAGAAATCCAAGGCCGTCATTCAAATCTACACAATATTGGCAATAAAAAGAAATATTTATTTTGAATATCGGACCATAAATAAAACAGGAGTTTCACTTAAAATGTGTATACATTTTTATGAAAAATAAACTGTAGAAAAAGAAAATCAACACAGCTATCGAGCGTATTTTCGCCTCTAAAACCCAAGTTATAGTATGAATTCCATCATTTTTTTCAATAAATTAAAAGCAATAAGTGCAGATTTAAATAACTTACCTCGATATTTGAAATGTATCGTGAAGTAGTATGTTAATAATTCATTTGTAGGTCATTATCAACTCATTTCAGAATAATCGATCGCCTCAAAAATGGCCGCCGCAATGACTGGTACCCTGTTGTTAACCGCAGACTAATCAGGGAACCAGCTTATTGGCCATTCGGCGAATAAATCGGGAATTAACAAGGGGCGTATAGTGAGTTTCAAATCCTGAGTACCTGTATATCCATGGTACTGACTAACTGTCTCGCCAGTGACCAATAATCGATAAATACGACTAAATAGAACAAATTCAATCGACTTTGGAGTTTTCTAAGCACTATTGACGCTACTGTTCAGATCTTGCGTGAGTATCAGGAGTCATAGAATCACACTCAGTAGTCATAGAATCAGACTCATACATTACAATATGTACTATTTAATTATGACGTTACACTTCTGAGGCCGTGGCATAATGGTTAGAGCGCTCGACATCTATGCAGAAGATCCGAGTTCAAATCCGTTAGTTTTTTTTCTTTCTTCTCTTCACTGCAATAAGTAATTAAAAATTGTTTGATGGACTTTATGCAAAATCTAATAATGCATGCACTGTTTTAACTTTTTGCATCCAATATTTAATTGTGAAGATGCACTGAAATGGAGATTTCGATATTGCAATTTGTATGTCATGACATGGCGGGAAATTGGATCACGTAACACCTGCGTCATTCTGCTCCCAATATGTGCGGAAATATGCGCATGCACCTATTATAAGGTGCAAAACATTCCACAAAACACGCATCCTAATCTTCAATTATTGGCTTTTTATAACTTAAAATTTACAGAAAAAAGCTCTTACACGAAGCTTTTTGGAAAGCTAAAACTTGTAATACCGTGCTCTCAGTTATAAAGATATACTTATGCTATTACACGTGCCTCAAACATGACATGATACAATAACAGAAATTGACAGCACGTGTATCATTTACTTATGTTAACTATATGTAGTTGCGATTACAAAATCTGAATTTAAATTTAGATTGTTTGAAGAAAAAAACAACGAAACGTGATAAATAAATATATAATAAATACATAATTATGTATGTGTGCTGGTGGATTTGAGTCGTTTACTATTTAAATTGTAGTAGTATAGGGCAGTTTCTTGGATTACTATGTATACGTCAACACTCTCTGTGGCGGCGGCTGCAAGTAACCTATATTGTGCTGTTAAGCAGTTGGACAGCATTAAGTTCAAATCAGTTTAATTCAATTTGTGATAACGCGCACAGGCAGTGTGTTACTATACTGAACAAAAAAAGAAACTTCCGCATTTTAAGCTGTGATTTGCATAGAGTTGACTTTGTTACACTTTGTACACCAATCTAGATACTATTTCATCATTATTTACTTATCACTCAGTCATTCTAATCAATATTAATAATCATCAAAAACCAGGGTTAGTGTGTTGCTGCTAAAACAAGTTTTATTCAAATTGCGAAATCACTATATTTGTATTATAAAGGGGGGTAATCTGAAAATATTCATTCTTAAAAGCTGTATGGCGCAAAAGTGAGTGAACAGGTCAGCTTACTTTCTCCGTCTTTTTGGTGCTGTGGTTCTCTTCTGTTTATTTCAATAGAACAAAACTGTGTTGAATCAAAGTTTAAACCACAAGACCCGGAAATGCTGTTTAAACCAAAACAAGGGGAATAACTTTGCGTACAAGTTTGATTCAAGGAAAACTGTTTTCATGGCAGTGTTGGTCTTTGAACAAAGGTATTAACATATAAGACCAAACAAAATATATTTTCATTGTGTCTACATGTATGGGTAAAGTTGCGGAAGTTTCTTTTTTTGTTGAGTATAGATGCATTTTGAGGAGTGGTGTTATATTATTATGAATGTCAGTGAAGACAATACTTCAAATTGAACGGAAGTTGATTCGTCTTAAGAATATTATTAACATGTCAGACCATTCAGGTTATACCACTTTCATTTCCTTAGAGCCACAAATATGTCCCAGATTTATCTGGATCTGGACTTTATAGTTACAGATTTTCTTTTGATGAGTTGTACTTTTATTTATACTGTCTTGTCAATTTGACCGCTGAAGACAGGAAACTAGCTAGGTTGTGTACACTTAAAATCGATTTAAGCTGACCGGTGAGCCAAATTGAAGACTGAACGTTCCAAGTCAGTAACCCTGTCTTTACCACACTTTCTGTTGTGTATTGTATTTGTCATTGAATAGTTAATTTGCTCTTTGTTTGCGGTACAGTGCGGATCTGCGGCGCCATTTAGTTTGGGTGCTGTAATTTCTATAAGACCATTTTGTCTCATGTTTTAGACAGAATTTCAATAATTTAATCAGATTATGCTTAATGCTTCTGTCAAATTTGAGATATTTAAGTAAGCTTGCTAAATACATGTAGATAAATCATTAAATCTCAAATGGATTTGAAATATGTTTAGAGAATAAAATATACATGACAAATATTCTGGTATCACCCATTTCCAACACCAACGTGCATTTTCGTAATGTTATATAGAAGTCCGGAATAATAAGAGAATATTGTAGCATGGTCGGTGACATTTCCTTTGATGAATGCAAAGCATTAAATCGTTTAATGTAAGGTACTAAAGGGGATTTGGCTATACCGTACTACAACTACCAGATTGAGGAATTTGGAGAACGGATTTCACCCTGACGTCACACTGTTACTAAGTACACCTTGCTACAAAGATAGAGTCTCTCGCAGCTAATTTGTTATTTAAACATCTCGATGGGCTACGCCCATCTCGGTGTTTAATAAACCAACGAGCTGAGACCACACTATATCTATTACTTACCTTTGTTTACACTGTCCCATTTTGGTTTTGTGATGACAGAAGGGTAATAGTGAAGCCTTTATTTTGCCACTGTCCGTTCCAAGGCAGTAGCTTACCTTTTATTGGTCTTTGTAGTTGTTTGTTGTTTGTGGTTGACTGTGTTCCTTGAATACTGTATTTCCTACTTGATTTTTATATCGACTTTTGTTAGGATGGGAACTTTTTTTGATTTAGACATAGCGTATTGCCAATGTTTTACATAATGCGTATTATCAACATATACACGATAGGAATATTGTTATGACAAATGGGTCGGGTAACAAGTGCTACCAACATCATTTTAAGAAATTCCCAATGATAAGCATCAATATTGTTAAAAGAAAGTGGTGATTATACAACCTGGAGGGGATATCGTTATATTTGTAATGTCCCGTTTATTGGGATAGAATAGGGTTAGAGTGAGGATTGGTACATACGAGAAAACTGATTAGATCATGGCGGGGATTTCTTTATTTACACTGTCCTGTATTAGTGGGATGACAGTAGGGTAAGTGTGAGGGTTGGTGCACCCTAGAACCGGTTTAAACCCCCAATGGCCTACTTTGCCACTGACCGTTCCAAGGCGGTAGCCCTATTTTCAACCCTTTTGTGTTTGTGATGTCGTTTGCTTTTATTATTGCTTTTGCCTCTTCTTGTTTGTATGTTTGCGTGTTTGTTTCTGTGTTTTGTGGCTGACTGTCCTCCTTGAATGCTACTTTCCCTGTCCGATCTTATTATATTTCTTTAACATTCCGCTGCCTGTTTTGCCACAGACCGTTTCAATGCGTTATCCTATTTTCAACCATTATATGTTTGTGATATCATATCTTGCCATTCATTCATCTTTGTAATTATTGTGTATTTATGTGCTTGCTTTTGAATGTGGTCATTGAATGCTCCATTTCATGTAGGACTTTTATATCTACAGTTAACGCATAACGCGTACATATACATGTGTATGTTGTTTTTTCTTACAAAATGCAGATATTCATGTCGGTATATAAAATCTAGTGTATGCAAGATACACAGCTAAACATCGATATCTTTAAAATAAAGTATGTAGTCTGTCGTCTCAGTGGTTAAAGTTTAATTTAATCGGAATAAAAATACAATCTTAATGCCTAAAAATGTTTATCAAATTTTTTTCTGAATAGCTCTGAACCACCGACTTATGTTTGAAGACGATAATTCAAAGGCGATTTAATGCAGATGAGTTTATATGATAATAGTTTGAGTTGTCTCAAATATTATAAACATGAACAAACATAAAGCCATTATATCTATTTAAGAGAGATTGTGAGTTCACGTTAGCGTCAGTCCCAACTCCACTTTGACTTGTGCGTTAAAGCAATGTCCACACGTCTATATTGCTTGCACGTCTTGTTCAAACTCAATCAACGGTGGTCGTGAGCGTTTTTATAACAGTATCTAAAGAGATGCATTACCAAAATTAGATATACAAAGAAATATAAAAAGATCGGACAGGGAAAGTAGCATTCAAGGAGGACAGTCAACCACAAAACACAGAAACAAACATGCAAACAGACAAACAAGAAGGCAAAAGTAATAATAAAAGCAAACGACATCACAAACACAAAAGACTTGACAATAGGGCTACCGCCTTGGAACGGTCAGTGGCAAAGTAGGCCACTGGGGGTTTAAACCGGTTCTAGGGTGCACCAAACCTCACACTTACTCTACTGTCATCCCATTAAAACAGGACAGTGTAAATAAAGAAATCCCCAGTCGAACAGGAAATGTAGCATTAAAGACCACGGTCAGCCACAGACAGGTCCAGAAACAACCAACAACCACAAAGATGAATAAAAGTCAAGATATGACAGCATGAAGATATGACAGCATGAACATAAAAGGGCTACCACCTTGGAGCACTAAGTTTTGATTGAATTCTGCTCAGTGGTTAAGGAGGAGATATTGTAACGGACGGACGGACAAACGGATGCGTTAACAATATCCAATTACGCGTTTATTAAAAAAGCGCGAGGATGCAGCCTAGATAAATGCACTATGCACATTGGATATGAACTGAACAAAGTATGTTGATAATACGTATATGGATTAACACCCACAAATATACAAGATAATATTCATTTTTAGTTTTTAAATCAGATCCTTTTCTTTACATCAATATGTATGATACAATATATATATTTAATAGGACTCTACCGAGAGAAAAATATTAGTTTCTCACTTTTACTAATAATTTCTTATACGTTATACCTATATTGAAAACGAGTGTGGATGGTTTATTGACCGTCTATTGCGTTTATATGTTTTTTCTTATTTTTTTTACAATTCCTTAGTTATATATAATTATAATATTTGTTATTATTATTTTTTATGTTTTACAATTCTTAATTTATATGTAAAAGTAAGATCCTCTGGAAGCAACAAACTCAACTAGGAGAATAAGGAAGCATACGCCGTTTTTTTTGGTAACTATGTTCATGAACGATAACTCTCGCGCGACACTAGCATTGGCTTAAACGGTCTTCTTCTTGAAAGCCATCTATAGTTTGCTAGATTATTGTAAGGACCTGTACAATGCAACTACTAATTCGTAGTACGGTGAGAAGTTTTACAGGCTCCACGCTGTATCGAAAGAACGATATAAACCACACAAAGGCATGAACACATTTACGGAAACATTTTCAGCCAAACACAATTAATAAATTATAATATCTTCAACTGTTACATCGTTTATTCAAATTCATTTGCGTATGTATTCCGCTTCCGCATCGATGCCAATCCAAATCACATGTTTCAAAACTCTTAAAATAATCATGAAGTACGGTCCTTGCTAAGATATATGAATGTAAAGACATAGTAATCCGAGAATGATTGCTTTTATCTGCTCCTGTTTAATACAACGTATAACGAGTTTGACTTGGACATGTACTGGACTTTTCTTTGACATTTTACATAAAGCGTTGACGTGCGTTGTCGCTATTAAAGAATCCAATGAACCTATGAGAATTATCTCAAAGTATAATGTAATCTGTTATTTTTATGTTTATTTGTACTAATTCATCAGACCCAACATATTAGTGACGGTCAGGGAGTATTTGCATTGCTCTCAAGTTACCGGGAAGAAATTGATAAGAGTATGAATACAATCCATAATAATATCAATATTTGTAGGTTACCAAGGATAACACTATAACTTTATAAGATTGCTTTCTTTCGTTCCTATCCTATTAACTTTGTACTATTTATATACGGATGTTGAATAATATGAAAATAAAATGTGTTTAAACCAATACAATCATCGAGTCCATGAGATTAATACGTCTGGACAACTTGGTTATATGCCATTTATTATCTATCAATTATACATGGAACCAATGTTAGGAAAATGTCAAACCGACGGTTAAAATGGTATGCATGCTGACATTCACATTTTTTATCGCGGTTTAGCTCTATATATCCACTATAAGTACAAACTAATTAAATTTAGTTACGTATATTGCACACGACCTGAACGCTTGTCAGGCAATGGCGCCAACCTAATACATATTGCTTTGCGAGTTATTTGATTTATCAGTCACTGAGCTGTAGGCTGTGTATAGAATAAACTAGATAACGAATGCTGCATTTGTCACGTATCATGACGCATATGCGTCTTTTGTTCTCTATGATGTCAGGGCTTACGTCTGGAGTGCAATAACTGACGTGTGGTTTAAGATACCTGAGAAATCTAGTGGCAGCTTGTTGTGATTGCACGGTTTTATGATTTACCCCAATAAAGTTTCAATAGAAAAACGATTAAAAATTAGAAAGAAACTACCCTATAGAAAATACAGCACCCAAACGCAACATCAGTATGTCCACACTGCATCACAAACGAAGAGTAAATTAAATACACAATGAAAAGGACACTACAAAACACAACGAGTGATGAATACATGGTTATCGTCTTGGAACGGTCAGTAGGCAAAAATGCATTCTGGTTAGCTTTGTCATTATCATTCAGCTATGATAAAGGGAAACTGTCCAATAAATAGCCCATAAAACGGTTATTGATCAGTATGCTTAAATTAAAACTGTGTTGCTCAACCGGGGCTAGAAGGCGTGAGCGGTAGCTAGCATGTTTCACTACCGTTCATGAACAACCGAGACTGCATTATTTCGAATGTGTCATTTCCGAAGGTCCACTCTCAAACTCTTTTGACTGTCGTACGTGAAGTTGTCTTTTAGATTGTTTAGTAAACGTTAAGCAGGTACTATGTACCTGTGCGTGGTTTATATTGCATATAGTTTACGGTTGAGACGAGATGGCTTGTTATGGTCGCAAATTTTGTTTAATGGTAACGCGACTGCATAACTTTTGAGGACCTATTTCGCAACTCTAAATGATCATTGAAAAGGCACAGAAAGTTTGCCTCTTTACTGCTAACTTGCTACCTGACCGATTGACACTTTGAACAGTATCTAGGGTATAGCAGTATATATTACTTCAAACTTTACTTTTATTTAAAGAAAAAAATGCAAATAAACAAGTAAGCTTATGACCAACATTTTCTCAGGCAAGTGTATGTCTAACAGTGATTTACAGTTACCTATTCAAATGTTCTGATCCCCCAAATACAATAGGCTGGAAATAGGTCCTTATACATTAGACGGACATAAGTGCATACAGTACTCTATAACCAGTGTTATTGCATGTTAAAATACCTCACTATAATTATAATTAATTACATAATACACATGGCACTACATATGATAGTTCTAGTGAGATGAGTTGCAAACTTTCAAGGTGTTATAAATATGATATACACGTTATTCACATGCTTTTAAACTGTTAAGGTCCTATAACTAATATAAATATATATTAAAATAACCATTGATTTATGGCAGCCCATGCAAATGAGAAAAATGGTCCCATGAACGTTTATATCATTAATACACTACACCGTGGATATGTATATTTATAAATAATGACAAGCAGGTTCTTTGGAAGCAACAAACACAAACTAGAGACAAAAACTATCATAGCAGATTCAGTTGTTGTGTCTGTTCATGAGAGGTAATATTTCTTGCAAGACCTGTCACTACAACCGGCTAAAGCGGAAATTTACTTCAAAGCCACACAGGTTAGACTCGATGATCACAAAGGACCATTAAATAATAACACTACTGATTCGTAGTCACGACGCCATTAAACAGTCGACATGCAATACTTAAGGAAGGTTCGTAGTCACAGCGCAATTAAACAGTGGACACGCAATACTTAAGGAAGGTTCGTAGTCGCGATGCCATTAAACAGTCGACACGCAATACTTAAGGAAGGTTCGTAGTCGCAACGCCATTAAATAGTCGACACGCAATACTTAAGGAAGGTTCGTAGTCACGACGCCATTAAACAGTCGACACGCAATACTTAAGGAAGGTTCGTAGTCACAACGCCATTAAACAGTCGACACGCAATAATTAAGGACGGTTCGTAGTCGCGTAGCGCCGAGTTAACCCTTACCCGCTAAGCACAACTATAAGTCATTCGCAGGCTGATCAGGGTTTACAATGTCCGGGTGCTGATCAGCCATTTCCCCCAAAACACCCCTTTGTCACATAAATGGAATTTTCTTAATTCAAAGAAAGAACAGTCCGTTATAATTCAAAGAAAGAACCGTCCATTATATATATGTAGCGGGTTAAGAGTTAATCGGTATTCTACTGTTACAAAATTACGAAAACATCCGTAATGTTAGAAATCCACCAGTGTTACGAATTACGAAAAGTTCGTAAAGTTGAAAATCCCACCGCTGCCACCAGTGTTAAGAAATTACGAAAAGTTCGTAATGTTAGAAATAATACTTAAATATTATTTCCACACAAATAAATGTTTCTTTTAGATGATGTATAAGGACGTAGTAAATATAAATAAGTCTTTCACAAAGTTGATGACTTTTATTAAACGTTTCTAAGAGTTAACAAACACTGTTCCAAATAATATGTCAGAGAAAATAATCCAAATATCAAAGTTCTTTTAAGTAAGAATAATTGCTAAAATCTCTTATCATGCTTATAGTTACACTTTAAAAGTCTCTCTCTCTCTAACTCTGCTCATTCTAAAGAAATGTATTTCAATAATTCTGACTGAAAACGCTGACCAAGAACCCCAACTGAAGAATATTAGCCCTTTATATACTATTCCATAAGCCATTTAGCTAAGCAAGCTAAGCCAACCAACGAACTAAATGACCGCTTTCAACAGCCAGCAAGTATGTCGCACACCCATCATCCGAACACAAATGACATGAGCTTGCTGCATGGACAGCCATCAAGTAGGTCTCACAACATCAGCCAATACTCCAAATGACAGCAGCTAGCCAGCAAGTAGGTCGCACACCCATCATCCTAACACTTAAATGACATGAGCTTGCTGCATGGACAGCCATCAAGTAGGTCACACAGCATCAGCCAATACACCAAATGACATCAACTAGCCAGCAAGTAGGTCGCACACCCATCATCCTAACACAAATGACATGAGCTTGCTGCATGGACAGCCAGCAAGTAGGTCGCACTGCCCCAACATCATTCAGCTTAGGGAAACAAGCAAACGCACCAGATGACATCAAACTTGCTGTGTGAACAGCCATTCATCACTTAATGCTAATCTAGCAGGACAATCCAAATACCTACATTATCTACCTTCACTAAAATATATACTTTACAGCCTCTACAAGGGATTAAATGAAGTCAGATAAGTATGTGGTTATATATGTGATCAAACTAAACTACTAATTAAACTATATACATTTATATTTAAAACATGTGAGGTAATATATGATTATCTGAAATCGTAACACTACTTTAACATCACTAGGATTGGGCTCGAAAATCCAAAGTACCTATTTGAAAGTTATAGCACAACTGATTCGTAGTCGGGACGACTTTATACCACCTCCACACTTAAGTTATGTGTAAAAGATATCAAACATCAGAATGCTATCAATATTTATAACAATAGCCATCAAGCATTTATGCTATTTGGTTTCCATTACTTGGTCCCGCCTTAATTCCATTAATCTATGGGAAAGCTTATATTAGCAGGATTTTATAATGGATATTTCGACAATAAAACACGTTTGAAAAACTTTTTTACTGAAAAAATGTTATAACCTGTTTAAAATTATCTATTAAATGTTTTAATTTTACAATGTGCAAACTTTTTAAGCCGAAATTAAGGTTTTATTTCATTCCCCAACCAACCCCATTTTCGCTTCTTTTCCGCAATTTTCAATTTACAATTTAGAAATGACACACAAGAATATGACAACGGAGGAATAACTTCTCTTTTACCAGAAACGCATTAACCCAACATTATATATAGGTTACTGCAGACACTATAAAACGACTAAAAACGAGTACTTTAAGACAATCATCTTTCATATAACGTTAATTAATTTCCGGATGTCTGTTACATTGCAGTGCGTCTCATGGTAATTTAAAATATGTTTTGATTTATTGTCCAAGGCTATATATCTGTACTTGTTATGGAATTGTTGTTCATTTTGATAGCGGGGAATCCACGTCGCATGGTATAGATAAGCATTGATTATGGTTTATGGTTCACGCACATACATATTTTTGTTCTTGGAAATGTTTAAAGGGAATAAAAGTCACACTGTAAATACTGGTTTAAGGCTATATATCTTTGTTGTTTATGTAATTGTTGTGTAATGTTTAGACAAATTGCAACTAATAATGCTCTCATTATAGCGGTGTGTATAAGCAGTTATTGCAAAACTGATGTGTTTAATTATAAAGTTCGATTAAGAGTTGTTTGCTGGAACCTGGTTTAATTTCTCAGCGGCCTTTTTACCATTGACCTTTTCAAGACAGTGCCCCTAGAGTCATCTCGTTTATGTCTGTCGTGTACTTTTCTTCTTCTTATTTGTGCAAGTATTGCTTGTTTTGAATGCGTGTTTTGGTTCACGTCGTTCTGTGAATAATATCTACTGCTTGATGTTAATTATTTATGGTTGTAGAAGCTGATAGCTTATATATCTAGACGACGTATTGAAACAATTTGATGATGTTCATCTTTAAACTTTTCCAGGTAGGAGTGAATTGTGTCTTTTTCATGTGTAACGAATAATTATATTATGTCTTCTTAATGTTGTATTTTGAGTAAATAGTGCATACGCTAATCATATATGGATTTATATCGTTGTGATACAAATAAAAACGATACATTTGTCTCTGAAGCCAGTAAATATAAGTATGTAAAATAAGGCATCAATAAAACATGAGAAAGAAAACTTGAATAGTTGATTATTAAAACAAACTATAATTAAAGATAGCTATCGAGCTTTATAGACAGGATGTATTAGTGTTGTTTATGGAAATGCAAATCCAGTTTACACAAAGTACTGATGAGTTAAAACTACTTTTCGTTAGACAATATAACAGAATACTCTTGATTTGCTGATTCTTAGCTTGAAAAGGAACTAAACAATTGTGTAAAATGTTTTGATTACTGTATACCATGAGCTTAAAGGTTAATTAAATAGATTTGGACAATGACTATACTTAAAATAAATACATAGTTTCGATAGGTCAATCACTCTTAGCCACGAGAGATGTGAGTAAACTTAAAGTTCAGTAGGTATTTACACATGTCAAATCACACGTGTAGTCACAGAACAAATAGTTTTGACACTGACCGTTACAAGGCGGTAACCCTATTGTCCGTCTGTCTTTTATGTTTGTTTCGTCTTAATATACTTTGCTTCTGTTTATCTGTGTAATAGTTGTTATTTGTTAATGCGTGTATTAGGTTGAAGTTCTTTCTGTGAATGTTCTAATGAGTACGTACATCATTCTATAATTCAATGGAGCACACAGCGAATGTTTGTGGGATCTTGGCCCATAGACATTAGCGAAATTCAAGGTAGAAACTTTTAAGGTTGAAATCTTGTCTTTCGTGCCCTCATTGGTTTATTCTCTTGTTGCTCTCGCCAAGTCATCGAGTACCTTCTTTCGTCGCTTTCTATGCTATTGTTGCTGTTTTTTTTGTATTTATATACTGAGAATACTTCATGGACCGGATTTCTTTATTTACACAGTCCCGTTTTTTGGGATGACAGTAAGGTAAGTGTAAGGTTTGGTACACCCTAGAACCTGGTTTAAACTCCACAGCCGCCTTTCTTGACACTAACCGTTCTAAGACGGTAGCCCTATTGCACACCCTTTTGTGTTTGTATGTTTTATGTGGCCTATTATTCGTTTTCTGTGTGTGTTTGTGGTTGACTGTCGTCCTTGAATGCTAGTTTTCCTGTTCGATTTTTATAGCTATTATATATTCAGTATAACATAATACATTGTCATGGGACCATCTCTATAATCTAAGCCAATGTGTGCTTAGCATCTATATCAATAGCATTACATTAGGGATATTACATCGATATTACATTGATCGTGTCTGTATTTGTTTAAATGCACACTGGGCACACATAAATAAGCTTTATTCTGAGTAGTTTTGAGAGAGTTAGAGTTAAATACAATAAATGGTGCGGAAAGTGTGACGAGCAGTCATATTTGAACAAATGAATGAATGAATGGTGTTTACGGCACGTCGCCACATAAATAGGTCATATTGTGCGCAAAAACTGATGAAAGATGAAGAAATGAAGTATTAATTAAAAATTAATACAAACATATAAAGATAAAAATTCTAAAAAATAAGGGATGATATGGTAGAAGAAGGCAATATATATTAAAGTAAACGGAGTATCTGTGAATTATCTCCGACGAACATCTGACATAAGTTATCTATGTTTGCTTTGGAATGTTTTAGCGAGCTAACAATGTAAGACGTAAATGGACATTGTTATTGATTTCAATATAATTCGAAGACGTTAGAAAATGTCAAACGAAAATTCATTATATCAAGAAATAATGGATTATGGTGTCGTCATGCTTTCCCTGTAAGTATTGCATTTCCTCCAGTGATAAGATACTAAGAAAAAAGGTTAGAATTGTTTTAATTGAAACAAGACCAGCTTGAAGACAAAGTATATGCTTGATAACCACACATGAGCCCGTCGTTTTATGCTTGTATACGATTGTGTAAGATAAGTTTAGGTCCGTGTCTGTCTACTTCATAA
Organism: Cyrtodaria siliqua; assembly: GCA_037043455.1. NCBI lineage: Eukaryota > Metazoa > Mollusca > Bivalvia > Adapedonta > Hiatellidae > Cyrtodaria > Cyrtodaria siliqua. The sequence continues at coordinate 240,219 of JAWPHD010001972.1, forward strand.
AACAGACTGTGATTGGTCAAACAACGTCTAGAGAATCCGAGACTAATGTTTACAGAAGTGAAGTCATGGATTGGATAAAATAGGGATGTGCCTTTTCATAAGATTACCTATGAAGTAAGGTTCCTCATTAAATGGCACTTATATGTAAGTTTTAGGCAAGGGCTGTCATATATGGCTACGAGATATAGGTAAATAAGGATAGCCTTAAAGGCGACAATGCAGGTAAGTGGGACAATCAATAGCTGTCTGTGTACCTTAAGAAAGAGCGCACAAGTAACTGAGCCCAGTGGACCTAATAAAAGTAGAAATAAAAGTCGGAAGTATGACAGAACAACTGTTTGCCTAACATGATTCCATTAAAACAAGTCACTGTATAGGCGTTTCGATCTGCTTATTAAATTATGTAATACTCACAGCGTATGATATTTGTAGAATGCGGAAATGATTCAACTTAAGGGCTCTAGATTAATTTTGCATAGGAGCAGATTTTCTTAATTTCCATTGAATCTGCAATTATGCCGACCTATTTTCGCCTGTAAGGTGAGAACGGTAATATTAATATAAGACCAGTAGCTGTGTTATTCGTCATACCGATATTATTCGTCATACCAATGCTCGTCTAGTGATGGTTATTCCCGTGATGTAGGTGCTATTGAGAGCCTGCATTTTCGTGCCTTTAATGGTTTATTCTCATGTTGCTCTGGCTTCTGTATGGTCATTGACTTCTTTATGTGGCTTATTTATTTCTAAGCTTTTTATGATATTCATACACACATAATACTGAAACGCAAAAGTAACTCAACTCGGGATTTCGCTATATATTGTATATACTGCACACTAAATTCCACATAATATTCCAAAAAAATCCCAAGATGTTTTTTAAAAAAAGACGAGTAACAAGAAATTGATAAATGTGCCAGTTCGGTACTTTATTTAACGTAAAGAGTTTGCACAAGTTTGCATCCTACGTTTGCTCACATGCTTGATTAAGTGTACTCTGTCAATAATGAAACTTTGAAGGAATAGTATTTGCCGTATTATGTGTTGTTTTTGTATTTTTTTCCGAAAGGAACGGTCTTACGTAGCATGTACCATTCGATTAACAGCAGCATATTCTACATACAATATATAGCGGAAAGTCCCTAGCTGCGTTTCCTTTGCGTTTCAGTATATATTCAGTCATTCATTATCACCTGTGTGATGTATTGTATAACCTATTAATGCTGCCTAATTGTAAAGGTTGTAACATGAACGGAACTTCCTCATTGTACAAAGTCCCGTTATTGGGATGACAATAGCTACTACAGAGGTTTGGTGTACCCTAGAACATGATTTCTAAACCGATAGCGGCCTTTGGGTCACACACCGTTTCAATGTTCAACCGTTTATGTTCGTGGTGTCTTATACTTTACTTACCATGTAAATGTTGTTTGTTTTGAATGCCTATGTTTGGTTGACTGCGCTCTGTGAATACACCATTTCCTACTCGGCGTTTGTTTCTACTACTAGCAAATTATACGCACTACTTGGCAAAATCTTTCAGCCATATGGCACAAATTCAACTATCAAAATGTCCTTGACCTCATATATACTACACGCTTTACCGAATATATCGCCTACACTCAAACACATCCAAACTATTTTTGTTTTGTATATTAGCAAACATTGTTTAAAATAGTGCCCATCGTGCATCTTGGACCTCTGTTAAGGTTATGGTTAGTCAATGTCAATGTGAGATGCTCATGAAGCATGCATTGTATTTGCTTTACACTCCTGATAAAACATATTGCTATTGGTTAAATAAAAACACCTGTTAGCTTGTTTGGTAGTAGGTCAATGTCACATTACAGTGTAAATCCTAGCAGCAGCATGATTTGCGGTTTGCGGCCTATGCCGAGTTATTTATAACGTTTACAAAAATAGACGACGAGGGAAGTCTCTTGTTAGAATTGTTTTGTTGATTTCAGCAACCCGATACTCAGGTGTGTTTGTTGCTATAAATACTTTTTTTGCAAAGTGTACATACTAGCGCTTCGCCAAGGTTCATGTTGGACAAATCCAATGGAGGGAGTGGGTGGAGGGTAGGTGTGTGGTGCGGGGCCGTTCCAACTTAAGTCTTCGACTTCCTGAATTAGATGGCATAACGTTTGAAGTCATGAAGAAATGAAGTCGTGAAGTGAGATGTCACAATACTGTCATGAAGTTAGAAGTGCAAACATACTGAATTTGAATACTACATGTACTAGTACCCTTTTTGTGAAGTCTTTAGTATGACCCGGCCGGAGTGTCAACATACGACCTCCAGCATGCGACGCGAACGCTCTACTATTACGCCATACTTGAATATCCGTAGATTGATGTTTGAGTTGGTAGCTCATACCGTAATTCAATTCAAAATAGGAAAATTGTTTAAATAACAACACCTGTATACGAAGAAAAGGTATACAAGATAATACATCGTCACTATTTGAACGAAATGGCACATTAAGAGGATAAACTCCATAGAGCTAAAACATTCGTTATATATGTTCTTGATCAATTACGATGCTATTGTGCTATTTACATCATTTATTATTAAAATATTACCCTTCAGAGCCGATCTATACCTCTGTATATTACTCTTGTGTACTTCGTCTCTCACCGCTGCGAGTTCGAATCCCATTGGGAGTTCGACTTGTGGGAGGTGTACAGTATTGGTTTTACCCAGGAAAAGTGGGTGTTCTGCCTCCACCTCAAAAACTTGACCGTCATATATAACCTTGCATATATAACCTTGCATGTGTTGAAAATGACGTAAAACACCATACAAACAAACAAACAAATAAACAAACAAACAAAATTACTCTTATAGTTTGTATGTTTAACGTGTTTTAAATATGTTTTTGTATGTTTTCATATATTATGATAATGTTCTTAATGTACAAATCAATATAAGTATGTTTTGTATTACAGTGCCGAGAGATTATCATCCAATATGCTACAATTTATAACTCATTCGAAATTATAACAATAAATACATTTTGGGTTATATGTGAATGCACATATATACCGAATAAGGGTTTTAGCAAGCGTCATGGAATAATCTAAATGCATTGAAGTATTAACGAATTCATAATACTTTGATTACGGACAAACAGTTCATTGCTTGCACGGTATATACACAAAAGTATAAGTATATTATGTTGGACATCGTCGTGACTCTTGAGAGGTTACGCAATATATGACGTCATTGAGATTTAGCCCAGATATATCCGTACTGCAGTATGTCGTAGAACATACTATATGTAGCAGGAAATACATATATATCGAACGTTATTTGCCTCAATTTATCAAACAATAATCCTATTTTCTACAAGAGGAACACCACCACTATAATTGTATATCGTTAAACCTGTCTTTTGAACTTGTTTAAGCTCAATGAATTATATCTAGATATTATAGATTTTGTGTCTGTTAGTTAATAACTTCGGAAAATCCTACTGTCAATGTACAGATTTGATCTTAATTGATTATTGTGTGAATTCTGCTACTGTTGATCATATTAGAGCATGCTGAACGCCCATCACAAGTTGGTTTTAAAAATATGGTGCCTTAATTATTTCAATGTACTTAACATCTTATTTCAGACAGTTAAAAACAAACAGTTGTTTAATATATTAAAACAAGGAATACATTTTGGACTCTCATTTCTGTCTAATTATGTCTGCTTTAAAAATATAGTTTTCACTAGAACTTGATTATACCGGAATTATAATTAAAATTGTTAACGAATGTTCAAATGAAAACATGTACGTAAGTTATAATCTTTAGATTGTATTTACTAACATGTTATTGAACATTAGATTTATCATGGTCTCTTTCTCATGGCCACTTTTTAAATTGCTTATTTAACGTGTTCATCCGTTATTTTGGCGCTTTTTAGAAGTTACCACGAATCTGTCAGATAACGGTTTCTGCGTTTAAAAGAAAATAATAAGCTTTTTTCGTACTTAACAATATGTCATTTTTACTTGGATGAACGCTTAGTGAATTAGACTTCATCAGTAACCCGCATGCTTGTCTGATTGTAAATGTTGCGGATCAATATAAATTCAATCAGCCCTTGCGCTGTTGTGATCTGTTATACAAGCAGTGTGACATAATAATACCATTAATGCGCGCAAATTTAATCAAAATGAGTCTCTGCGTGGGTGAGGTTTAAATTTGATCGTTGAACGTACAGTCAAACAATCTCAAGAGATACCTCTATAAATAGACCACGTGGTTTAAGAGATCACCGTTTCATTTTTTAATTATTCGATTATTTTAAATTAAAATGTACCTGAATGCAGAGATCTCATGTGTTAATATACTAAATGTGAAATTGCATTTAGTTGTCATTTCATACAAGTTTGACTAGATCTATAAATCGAACATAGCATTTAGCATTTACAGAACGTTACACGACAGACGAACTGAAAATTACCATTATATTCTAAACGAGTGTAAAAAGTATGAAAAGAGACATTTAGAAATCGTTAAACACGACAAATATAAAATATATTGCAGTCTCGGTTTGACTGAGACTGTTAATGAACGGAGTGAAACGTGCTTGCTACAGTACAGAAATTTGAGCCATCCCGAAGATGGTATGCATATGACGGTGAACATGTAACCTTTAATGTGGCATTTTCACACCATTCCATGTCCAGCGGCGTATGGTCCCTGTTTCGAACTAAACGCTTTGCCCTAAACGAGAAAACAATGGGCGAAATAAACAAACTGGAGTTTAGTTGAGAGCAGTGGTTATGAAGCCTAGATATCATAGGTAACAATCAAAATACTAAATTAAAAAGCAGGAAACCTATCCTAAGGGTGATTAAACAATACTCAGAACCTTTATAGGCTATAGAAGTGGAACCACCTATTCATTTGCGTTGAAGCTAGCGTCAGTTGACCTTGTCATTGTTGTTTTTTTGTGAGACATTTTGAAATATGTAGTGTTTTTTACTGACTGTTTGATAACCGTACAACCGTACAAAGAGCCAAACCTAGTCGTTGTTGCACCAAGTTGTAAAATAATAGGACAATGACAATGACCTCTTTTGATTAAGCTCTTAACACTGTGTGTAAACAGTGAATTCTAAACTTACGAATGGCTTAATAGTGAAGTTTCGAGTACCCTAGAAGGTAGTAAAAATCTCAAATGGAATGTTTGACTTTTCATCATCGTTCTCCTATTGCGGTAGTGTAGTATACGTTTCCCTTTGTTGGTTGTTTTGTATACTTGCTTTGCTTGAGTATATTCTATTAATTCCTGTTCCACTTGTCTTATTTTTACGAATCATCAAAAATGAGTGTTCCAATTACGTTTAAATTTCAAAGCCAGAACAAAAAACATTAAAAAAGAAAAGAAAAACACAATAACATGTTGATCGTGGAAATGCCCGACTAAGTGCAACGATTTCAAAATGGAAACCATCTGCCTGCAAGGTAATGCATATTTGCAATTATCTCGACAGTTTCAATAGATAGAGAAATGTAGCGACACAATCGACAGTTTCAATAGATAGAGAAATGTAGCGACACAATCGGTCATGCTATGTTTGATGAGTTAAAGTTCATGTACAAATCGAACAGGAAGAGTAGCATTCAAGGACTACAGTCAACCAAAACAAACACAGAAACGAAGAACAACTATTAAGTTGAATATCAAGCTAGATAATACATCACACACACTATATGTTTGACAATAGGCTACCGCTTTGGAACGGTCAGTGTCAAACAGTTCTTTATGATAGATAGTGTTTCCTTAAATGGACTGGAAGCTATCTGAAGCAGTGATTTGTGTCAATTAAAATATAAATGAAAACCGTTATAACAGCTTCAGTTCCAAATGAAAGTGCATATGCAATTGATAGCCACATTTTACGTTAAACTTTGGTTAAATTAATTTTAATGAAAATTAATCAGTTTTAAATGGGCTTTATTGTTAACAGTTGTATAAAGTGTACTGCGGTCAAATGAATAGTGTTTTACGGCACGTCGACTGATAAATAGATCAAATTGTACGCAAAAACCGACGAAAGATGAAGAAATTAAGTAGTAATTAAAAATTAACGTAAATATATAAAGATACAACTATTAAAAAATAATGGATGATATGGTAGTAATATAAACTATATATGTAAATCAACTAATGCCCGTTAACGGGCATATAAACAAGTAAATATATATACGAACACATTATAATGATTTATATAGTCTGATTTATTTTAGGAAATCTAAAACAAGACTAAACAAGACTAAAATCTATAGTATCAAATAACTCTTTCATAGTATTAACATTGTAGTATCTTTGACGCATAGAATCAAAGTCTACACATTCCAACAAGATGTGTTTGGCCGTTAACGGGCAAGGCAGGGTATACATTCTGGCAATTGCTCAGCTTGTAATAAATATGAATGAGTATAACGTGTTTGCCCTATCCTGCACAACTGGACAACTTCTTCTCGATGAATGGTTCTACTAGAAGAACGCCATTATCCAAGTAACGGTTTAATTGAATGGAGTTATTGTTAATTGACAAATCCCAAGCGGCGTGACAAGAGTTACGAATAAATGTGTTAATACAACTTTTAAAATCAGTATAAAGTAATTAAGCATTAGATATTTGTAAACCTAATGCTGCTTTAGCAGCAATATCAGCTCTATCATTACCACGTATTCCTACATGGCTTGGAAGCCAGCAGAAATTAATAACATTATCAACTATAAGAGAATTGTACTTTTCTAAAAGCTGAAGTACAAATGGGTTATCATGTTTCATATTACCAAGTGCTTGAAGAAATGAAAGGGAATCAGAAAATATTACAAAATGGTCACCATCACATTCCTCAATATAATTTAAGGCAAGTTCAGTTGCCGTAAGTTCAGCTGAAAAGATAGAACACTTGTCAGGCAGGCGGCTCTTTATGCTGTGTTTGTGAAAACAACAGCTGCTGCAGCTACCTTATCTGCAACTTTAGAACCATATGTGTATATATGTTGAAAGTTACTGTATTTCGATTTAATTTCATTAAATTTGCTTTGAAAGACAGTAGGGTCTGTACTGGATTTGTTACTATTACAAAGATCAAAAATAATTGTTGGTGTTGCCAAAGTCCACGGTGAAATTTGTGGTACTTTGTATTTGGCAATCAAATTTAGGTCGATTTCAATGTCTCTTAATTTCGGTTTAAGAAAGAGAGAGAGGTGTTGCTTCTTTCATTACTTCTCATAAACAGATTCAATAAAACCGTTTCTGCTGCTTTATTCTCCTAATTGTGTTTGTTGCTCCCATTTATCAGTATTTATTAACATTCACACTAGCGTTCGTTTAGTGCACTGTGGCGGCTGTAAAAAGTCTCCCCGTGCTACGAATCAGTAGTGTTAATTTTACTGGTCCTTTGGGACCGACGAGCTCAATATAGGTGGCTTTGAAGTAGAATACCGATTAAGCCGGTGCTAGTGGGCGTGAGAGGTGTTGCTTCTTTCATTACTTCTCATGAACAGACTCAATAAAACCGAGTCTGCTGCTTTATTCTCTTAATTGTGTTTGTTGCTCCCTAAGGATCACCTTTATCAGTATTTATTAACATTCACACTAGCGTTCGTTTAGTGCAGTGTGGCGGCCGTAAAAAGTCTCCCCTTGCTACTAATCAGTAGTGTTATTTTTACTGGTCCTTTGGGACCGACGAGCCCAATTTAGGTGGCTTTGAAGTAGAATACCGCTTAAGCCGGTGCTAGGGGGCGTGAGAGGTGTTGCTTCTTTCATTACTTCTCATGAACAGAGTAAATAAAACCTGTCTGCTGCTTTATTCTCTTAATTGTGTTTGTTGCTCCTTAAGGATCACCTTTATCAGTATGTATCAATACAAAGAACAAAGGGTCGAATGGCCTTCGGTTTTCGATCAAAAAGTAGTTCAGAACTAGGATTAAAAAGATTATCGAAAGTTGGTATTAAAGGGTTAGATTTTAATTTAATGGAATATTGAAGGGCTAATTTGTCCTATCCATGAGACAGTAATGGTTCATAAGCTTCAACATAAATAATTTATGAGAACCGTAAAGCTGCTCCTGAATTAATGATTATTTAGCGAAAGCTGGCCGAGTCGTATAATTTTCCAGACTTATCTATTTCGTTAACAGCACTTAAACCGTAGAGCGCATGAAGCTAGTTTGGTGTATATGTACATTAAATACGAAATTGAACACAGTATTATGATTTTATTCGTATTCATATTAACACTGTCGTTTCAATCGTTTCCAGTCCTTTTAATCATACTATTACAGGATTACACAAACAACCTTACAAAATCCGTTTTATTTCTGATTCTATACCTCACTTTTAACGTTTTGACTTAAATGCACGTCAAATGTCATTGTACTAAGCTTATGTCAACTCGGTAATTAATCTCATTTTGTCCGTACAAACTATAGGGGAGGATCTTGATAACCATTACAATACACGTACAGTTTCAAATATACATACTGACGAAGTCTCTACACTATATAAACATGTACCGCATAACATCATTAAAGACCAGGGTCCGTATTCATCAAGCTTCTTAACATATCTTTACTTATGTCAACATTTATCATTTTTTAAACATATTTTTCCATCTTTTCAAGACATCTCCTTTATATTTTTAAATATGCTATGTATTAATAAACTCCACTGCTAACACATTTTCTTAAACTAGATGCTGTGTAATGTCGCTCGGAGGTTAATAAGGAAATTTGACAGATGAACACGTCTTATATTGTGTCTTAAGTAATAGTTTCTACTTCAGTTGCTTTGTTTTTTACCTGTAACAATAATAACGTGTTTTTACTAACGGCAGTTTAATTTAGACAATTATAATATGTGGACTTGCCAAGAATGTTGTGAAGTATATATATGTTTTCTGTTAGATAATATGTTTGTCAAGTATGGAACTATTGTTTATAAACAAAGTGTTATTATCCCTTTGGGTACTAACTGTGCACCTATTGTCGCAGACTTGTTTTTGTATTGTTATGAACGGATTTCATACCGTTTCTTTCACCAAATACTCAGACAGATGCCATCGAAGCATTTAATGACACCTCTCGGTATCAGGAAGATATATTAAAAATATTGACCACACTTTCAATTCTACTATGGTAATAATATATACCCTAACAATACTTCAACTTAACAAAGCCAATAATTCTGATACTAAGGTTTCTTTTGTTGATTTCGATCTCTCTATTGAAAATACCGGAATAATAAGAAACATTTATTACAGGAGAGCTGATTTTATTTTCGATATCGTTAATTAGCTCTACATAGACGGTGATGTTCCCAGCGCAACTTCTAATGGGGTAATTCTCAAGTTTTTCTTATTTTCTGCAGTTTGTAGCCGAGCTTAGGACTTTAATATTCATAAACTTTGTATGACTAAAAAGTTTCTCCTTCAGAGAAAGTAATTGCGCCCTTCTCTGCGACAATCTGACTTCTATGGTGACATGATTTACAAACCTCGTCAAATACTTGGTCATGAAAACTGTAATGCTATCCTTATTAAACTTGTAAAACAGCTTATCAAAATAAAATGTGTTATGACCCTTTCGTGTTGCAACCCACAGCGTGTTTAGTGGTTGACCGAGTGTTGACAAAGAAATGCAGGTTTAAGTTTATATTTACGACAATGTGCTAATAAAACATTAAAGGCTTTCAAAACTTTACCAACAAATGGCTCATATATACTACTTATGACCTGTCTCAACTAACTGTAACACAATAGCAACATTAGCACTTATTGCAAACATGTGACAGTTGGCGTTTTTTTCTTGTAACCATTGAACAATAAGCGTGCAACACGGACTGGTTTTGTAGCCGTTTAAAAGACGACAGGCCTATTAGTAAGGCATTGCTTTTCATATGTGTTACTTTCAGATGAAATACGTACGTGGAATAATTAGGGGGCACATACGAATTTTTTGTAAAACATATGCATTTCATAACTTTATGTGTTTTCTGTGTAGATGAAGGTTTTTATTTATTCATAATATAAGAAAAACAGATTAAAAATACAAACACATTCTCACAACTTACAGGTCTTGCATCTCTCCTGAACAGACTCAATAAAACCTAGTCTGCTACGTTTCTCTCTTGTTTGTGTTTGTTGCTTCCAAGGCACAAGGGATCACCTTTTCAGTATTTATTGACATTCACATTTATTTAGCGTTTGTTTAGTGTTGTGTGGCTGCCGTAAAATGTCGACCCGACTACAAATCAGTAGTGGTATTATTTACTGGTCCTTTGGGACTTTCAAGCCCATTCCGTGTTGCTTAAAAGTAGAATATCGCTTAAGCCTGGAGGAGGCGTGAGTGGTTTTGCAGCTTGTATTACCTCTCACGAACAGACTCCATAAAACCGAGTCTTCTTTTTTCTCTCTTGTTTGTGTTTGTTGTTTTCAAGGTATCACCTATTCAGTATGTATTGCCATTCAAACTAGCGTTTGTTTAGTGATGTGGCGGCCGCCCCGACTACAAATCAGTAGTGCTATTATTTACTTGTCCTTTGTGATCTTCAAGCCCATTCTGTGTTGCTGTAAAGTAGAATATCTCTTAAGTCGGTGGTAGGAGGCGTGAGGGGTGTTGCATCTTATAATAACCTCACACGAACAGCCACAATAAAACCGAGTCTGCTACATTTCTCTCTTGTTTGTGCGTGTTGCTTCTTCAGTATTTATTAACATTGACACTGGCTTTGTTTAGTGCTGCATGGCGGCCGTAAAAAGTCGCCCCGACTACAAATCAGTAGTGCTAATATTTACTGGTACTTTGAAATCTTCAAGCCCATTCTGTGTTGCTTTAAAGTAGAATATTGTTTAAGCCGGTGGTAGGACACGTGAGCGTTGTTGCATCTTTAAATTACCTCTCACGACCAGACTCAATAAAACCGAGTCTGCTACTTTTATCTCTTGTTTGTTGTTTCAAAGGAATCACCTGTTCAGTATTTTGTTTACTTCAAATTATACTGGAAGGGGGGATTTCACATTTTATGGCATTGTTGGATTTCATCCGACCTCAAGTGACGTTTTTCAAATAGCGTCTTAAAGGTTAACGTGGTTTCTGGCGTTAAAAATGACGTATTAACTGTTCGCGCATGTGAGGTCAAAGGTATTGATAGGAATTAGTAAACCTCTCCAATAACCAATCAGCATTGTTAGATAGTATTTTCAACACTGGTTCCAGTTTGCTCGAGAAAGGACAACCTTTCAAACAATATCAACGAAAGAAGGCGGGTAAATGACTCTTATCGTTGTAGTGAATTTTTTAGATGTATCTGATTATTTACAGTTCAACAAACTCTTTCATCCAATGAGCATCGGGAGATTTTCAAACGGTTGACCCTCTTAATTTCATATTGAACCAACATTTGTAATATTTAATAAGTGAGTTCAATAAGTGGTTCAACTTATTTGACTTCCATATATGGTGCATCAAAGCTTCGCCTTCCCTGTTTCTGCAACGTGCATTGCTATTGCTGACTTGAATTGCTGACTATTGCCATTGCTGACATGTAATTATGTCCTTAAAATTCGACGAAATGAACTACAACTTATACTTGTTGCATGTGTAACCATGGGAACGTTTTGCATCGAAGCCACAAACAACCAACATTTTGAAGATTTATTAATTTTACACAATGACGCCATAACACTGTTGATAATGTCGATCTCATTGTTGGTGCACGTAGATGTTTGATTGTATAACTAATTGAATCTCTTCCAGTATGAAGCATCTGTACATATCCTTATCTGGTATTATAAAAACAAACAAATACTGATCTGCCTGTAACTAAGGGGAGCTAATCCAGCAACGGATTAGAAGATAACTGAGACTGAACTGCATGTATACATAGTTTATTCTCGTTCAGTTATTTGTAATCCAATGTCTCGGAATAAAAACTTAAACATGCCAACATAACGCTAACGACTCTCATATGCCAGTTTATGCATTTAGTAGCGTCACATTTCATGCATTAAATTAGATGTCACCGAAACAGCTGATTATCTATAAATCTTTCACATCAATCATGTCGATCGAAAGTAATTTCGCGTTAAGGTAATAAATATATCCCATTCATTTCCTCGAAATTACACATCCTCAATCGAATTTCAATTAATTTAATACGATAGTATAGATAATAAGATAGTGTCGTTTTTATAATTAATTGGGACCTAAACTGCATCGTTAACTGAACATTCTGAATGGAAATGATTGTTGAATCGATAAGATAATGACACAATGCTCAATTATGGTATACAATGCGTTCCTACCGCTAAGGACAATAAAGTACCACTAAGGACGACAAAATACTACTAAGGACAGCACAGTAACACTAAGGACCACTAATGACCACAAAGTACCACTAAGTACAACTAATGACCACAAATTACCTCTAAGGACCACAAAGTACCACTAAGAACCGCTAAGTACCAAATGTGTAGTTAGTATACGTGCCATACATGTTAACTCATATCGTGTGCTTTTACCCATATAGTTAAGTTTACATTTACTCATAACGTGTGTATTTACAACATACTCTTCTCATTGTAATTATTCACCTATTGGCGAAAAACAGTGTAATGTTTGTTTTATAAACGGTCGTTGTGCGGCAATATGATTTTTAATTATACAGTAGCTATTGCTTTATAGATATATATATTTAGATGATATTTGTTTTATTAGAAGCACAATTCCTTATTGTAAACACTTTAATGTTACCTTTTTTCGTGTGTGTTCACTTTATTTTCCATTGCTGTGTTAAAGATACTAACCCGTTAGATAACGGCAAAAATTACACAACAAAATCGTCTACCCAAACCTTATCAAGGTCATCAAATAATGTATATGTGCCGATTAAATGTATAGTTTTATTTACGAGTTCTTGAAATATCAGTGAACTGAATACGCGTAAAATTATTAGTCTTAATTCAACGCTCCAATTTTGGGATTTGAACTGGCTGGTTAAAGCCGTTTATATTGTGTCTATAGCGTTAGTATTCATATGCCTTGTCGTCAGTAGGTTTAGAAACGGTGTACGTATTTGTTAAAATTGGCTGTTGTTGGCGGGATAGCTACTTCAACGTCGTGTTCTTGGAGACTGCGATCTGCGAATGGTCAACATTGTCATCTACATTAACTTTTGAATGTTTTAAGGGTTTAGTGTCTTTTGTTTGTGCGTTTATTGGGGTATGAACTGTTAGTTGTCGAAGCACATAGCGCGTAATGCTCGAAGGGCATTATGTACGCTATGTACTTTGACAACTAACAGTTCATACCCCCAATGAACGCACAAAAAAAGACACTAAACCATTATAATTGCAATCCACGGTTTTAAACTCTTTATTTAATAATTTTAATATCCCTCTCCAAAATCCGCCCCTGTAAATCCGAACTATATTGTTACGCAGCACGCGTATAAATATTAATTTATTTGGGGGAATACCAGTGACGTCACGATATAACATCGAGACGGCGTCAAAAATTACGTGACGTTACGCGCAGTTTTGGTAATAAGATTGCCCCAAACAATTAAGCGTTAATTTTTCGATGAGTGCAGATAAAAATACATTAAACCCTTATAATTGCAATTACTATCCTTTATAGCACTTATTTTCTTAAACAATTTATTAGAATGAATACGAGTTGCTGTTGTTCTTTACGCACACTCAATGAATGGCGGATGAAAGTATTGCTTCGTACAGTTCACTGGAAAATGAACGTAGCTTAAATTGATTATGTGATCATCGTTTAACCAATCACTTTGTATTATCTAAATGTTCGAGTGACTGCTGGTATGCAAACATGTCATTATTTCATGATTTCTTCCTTGGGCGTGTTTTCTACCCGTCGGAATAATTTACAATTGAAAACGTCCGAAAGTAGTCTTTAAAACATCTAGTTTGATATAAAGAAATTATTTTTTTATTATTCTATGGTTGGTTCTGAACATGTAAGCTGACGTAATCATGTATGATATTTAAGTATATTGTATGTAGCGTCAGAGAACATATATTTCAGCTCCATCCCCAGAGAAAGGACATTACACGATTCGCTGAGCATATGTCATTAGCAATGAAAGCAAATAGCAGCTATATGTACGTTTTGATGTCTTCTATAAATGGCATATTTTATTGCCATTTAAATATATCCTTAGGTTATAAGCTGCGAGAGTTATTACCCAAACCAGCTGCATGGAACTAGAAATATGCAATACATTATTGCACTTTCGCAAACATTTAAAATCTCTTATGTCACGGTTTGATCCGGTACGTAAGGAAACCACGTGACATGTAATAAAATCACCACTTAATATGAGCATATAGTCGTATATGACGTATAGTTTCTGAAATTGTTGGTAATGTATATGATTTTAATTATACTTTCAGACATGTAGAAAGAAAGAATGAAATCAACACTTAAATTAGATAAAGTTCAAAGAAGAACAGTCATATAAATCAACGCGTGCATAGTATGAACATTACAGACTTCCAGGTAAAAATTTAACAGATGTTCTACATTTGAAATAAAGTAAACTAAACATAATATCATTTTTACAGGTGCGTTTGTGTGCGTACTATCAGCGATAATAACGTAACAAACATAATTTTGAACCAACATTTAGCACTGAGCGTGTTCCAGCAAGTTTTGGGATGGAACGATGGTATACATTCTTACAGTATGCAGTAAGTGTTGTGTCAATGATCCAGTATTAGGGTTTGGCCAGGCTGGTTAAAGCTGTTTTTATTGTGTCTATAGAGATTGGGTTAGTCAAATAATTATGTAAATAATATGTAAATATACCTTGCCGTCCGTAGGTCTAGAAACGGTGTAAATATGTTGTTGTTAGCGGTATAGATACGTTAAAGAATTAGTAGTAATCGCACATCTCGGTGTATCTATACCAAACTCTTGCTTTGCCATATTCATATAATGAGTTCACGTGATTAGAACAATTGAAAATGATTTAGAATAGTTAACGGGATGCAGTGAAGTTTGAAACAATCAAGAACGCCGTGTGTCCGTTTAAATTACGTTTCATTCTGAACAGTAGACGTTGTTTAGGATATCATTTTCTTAAAAACAATAACCAGATACGGCATTATCAGGAATTGGATTCCTGCAGTGGTGTTTATCAAGTTTATGGAAACGAAGACAATTATAGTTTCAAATATGATATATCGCTATCAGCAATGAGATTGTCACATTATCGGCATTTATTCTAAATTTAATTTCCAAACAGTAGTTTGCTGTCTGAATGTGTCTTGTTCTTAGGCTAAAGCGTGTGTACAATGTGTAGTTCTTGCTTCAATTAAAATAAACAGTTATACCAGAATATCGCTGCCCTAAGCTAACATGATTTACACAAATAGATCAGTCACTTGGCTATTATTACCGAAACAACAAAGTATAATAACAATGCCGCGAACCAAACACATGGCGATAGGAAATTAGATTTGCTGAAGGTGAACAAACAAAACAAATTGCGGAATCAGGGGAAATTTCTGCTTTTGTAATGGCAATCATTAAATCGGCCGTTTACCGTAGTATTCGCTATTATTTCAAAACATAATGAAAATTACCCGGAAGCATTGGTCTAATAGAATCTGGCAGAAATACAATTACTTTTAAACATAAAAGCGAAAATTACGTTTGAAGATATTCCGAGTATTATTGTATTCCTAACAATGGAGCGACGATGCACCTAACGACAGAGTGCTCCTTAGTTTAAATGGACGGGGAGATGCATGGAGTTCATATCAATTTAGGACACGTTGAAAACAATGTTTCAGATCGAAAGGCAGGGCTAATACACATAGATTGACTATGATTGCAATTGCTTTCGATCATGTGCAATGTAAATGATGATGGTGTATCGGGACGATCGTTTAGTCATATCACTATTGTGGCATATCGATGCCACACTGGAATACAGAACCGTAAACACGTGCCATGACACCACAACTATTCCTATTAAACTGACATAGGGACAACTAGTCCCTGCTCCTAAAATAGTTGTCAAGCATTATAACAAACAACTTCTATTTTTCATTAACTAAATTCACACTTTTGGAACAACGGATATTCTGCGGTCTTTCCTGTCTATTCGTCCTTCTGTCCATCGGTTTTGCTCTTGACCTGGCGTTCTCATTCGTTGGTTGAAGGACGGGTATATATCTGCTTAAGTGTTTCCTTTTTGAAGATGCCAAGAATCATATAATGTACCATCGACTTATGCGACGTTACTGTTACGGTGACTTTAATAGGATTCCGTATATTTTCCATATGTGTGTGCGGTGTTTGCATTCTTGTTAACAACGTGATTCGCGCCATGTTTCCGTATTGTATATCATGCAGTTGCATTAAAAGTAAGTCTAACTAGTAGATGAACAATTTAACATAAACTTTTGTCTAATTCTACATCAGAATCACATACATTAAAACAGTCGACACGCAATACTTCAGGAATGTCCGTAGTCGCGACGCCATTAAACAGTCGACACGCAATACTTAAGGAAGGTTCGTAGTCACAACGTCATTAAACAGTCGACACGCAATACTTAAGTAAGGTTCGTAGTCACAACGCCATTAAACAGTCGACACGCAATACTTAAGGAAGGTTCGTAGTCGCTACGCCATTAAACAGTCGACACACAATACTTCAAGAATATTTGTAGTCATGACGCCATTTAACAGTCGACACTCAATACTTAAGGAAGGTACGTAGTCACAACGCCATTAAACAGTCGACACGCAATACTTACGGAAGGTTCGTAGTCGCAATGCCATTAAACAGTCGACACGCAATACTTAAGGGAAGCCTAAGGTGAATGTCAATACAAACTAAAAGTTGTAGACCCATGGAAGCAACGAACACAAACACATGATAAAAGTATCAGACTCAGTTTTATTGAGTCTGTTCACAAGAGGTAGTATATGGAGAACACATTCCAAGCCCCGAGCGCCGGGTTAAACCCCTTAGCACAACTATAAGTCACTCGCAGTCTGATCAGGGTTTACAATGTCCGACTGCTGATCAGCCATTTTCCCCAAAACACCCCTTTGTCACATAAATGGAATTTTCTTAATTCAAAGAAAGAACAGTCCATTATAATTCAAAGAAAGGGTTAAGGGTTAAGCGGTATTCTACTTTAACATCACTAGGATTGGGCTCGAAAATCCAAAGTACCTATTTGAAAGTTATAGCACAACTGATTCGTAGTCGGGACGACTTTATACCACCTTCACACTTAAGTTATGTGTGTTGTAAAAGATATCAAACCTCAGAATGCTATCAATATTTATAACAATAGCCATCAAGAATTTATGCTATTTGGTTTCCATTACTTGATCCGGCCTTAATTCCATTACGCTATGGGAAAGTTTATATTAGATATTTCGACAATAAAACACATTTGAAAACATTTCTTACTGTAAAGATGTGATAACCTGTTTAAAATTACCTTTTAAATGTTTTACTCTTACAATACGCAAACGTTTTATGTCGAAATTAAGATTTTATTTCATACCCAAGCCAACCCCATTTTCGCTTATTTTCCTCAACTTCCAATTAAAATTTAGAAATGACACACAATAGTATGAAAACGGAGGAATAACTTATCTGTTATCAGTAACGCATTAACCCAACATTATATATAGGTTACTGCAGACACGATAAAACGACTGAAAACGAGAACTTTAAGACAATCATCTTTCATATAACGTTAACAAATTTCCGGATGTCTGTTACATTGCAGTGCGTCTCATAGTAATTTAAAATATGTTTTGATTTATTGTCCAAGGCTATATATCTGTACTTGTTATAATTGTTGTTCATTTTGATAGCGTAGAATCCACGTCACATGGTAGATGATTCACGCACATACATTTTTTGTTCATGGAAATGTTTAAAGGTATTCAAAGTCACACTGTAAATACTGGTTTAAGGAATGAATGAATGGTGTTTTATGGCACGGCGACACATAAATAGGTCAGATTGTGCGTAAAAACCGATAAAAATGAAGAAATGAAGTATTAATTGAAAATTAATGTAAATAAATAAAGAAAAACATACTGGTTTAAGGCTATATGTCGTTGTTGTTTATGTAATTGTTGTACACAGGGAGTGCGAGAATCCGTTTTATGGTAGTTGTATTCTAGATAAATTTCTCGATTTAAAGTTGTTGTTTTTTATTTTAGATTAGTGTAATGTTTAGACAAATTGCAAACTAATAATGCTCTCATTATAGCGGTGTGTATAAGCAGTTATTGCGGAACTGATGTGTTTAATTATAAAGTTCGATTAAGAGTTTTTTGCTGGAACCTGGTTTAATTTCTCAGCAGCCTTTTTACCATTGACCCTTTCAAGACAGTGCCCCTAGAGTCATCTCGTTTATGTCTGTCGTGTACTTTTGTTCTTCTAATTTGTGCAAGTGTTGACTTGTTTTGAATGCGTGTTTGGGTTCACGTTGTTCTGTGAATAATATCTACTGCTTGATGTTAATTATTTATGGATGTAGAAGCTGAATGTCTGATTGTATTGAAACAATTAGATGATGTTCACCTTTAAGCTTTTCCAGGTAGGAATGAATTGTGTCCTTTTTATGAGTAACGAGTAATTATATTATGTCTTCTTATTGTTGTATTTTGAGTAAATAGTGCATACGCTACTCATATATGGATTTATGTCGTTGTGATACAAATAAAAACGATACATTTGTCTCTGAAGCCAGTAAATATAAGTATGTAAAATAAGGCATAAATAAAACATGAGAAAGAAAACTTCCATAGTTGACTATTAAGTCAAACTATAATTAAAGATAGAAATCGAGCTTTATAGACAGGATGTATTAGTGTTGTTTATGAAAATTCAAAAAAACCAGTTTACAAAAAGTACTGATGAGTCAAAACTACTTTTAGTTACAAAATATAACAGTATGCATTTGATTTGCTGATTCTTAGCTTGAAATGTAACTAAACAATTGTGTATAACATGTTTTGATTACTGTATGCCATGAGCTTAAAGGTTAATTTAATAGATCTGGACAATTCCTACACTTAAAATAAATACAGAGTTTTGATAGGTCAATCACGCTTAGCCACGAGCGATTTGAGTAAACTACAAGTTTACACATGTCAAAACCCACGTCACGTAGTCACAGAAAATATAGTTTTGACACTGACCATTGCAAGGCGGTAACCCTATTGTCCGTCTGTCTTTTATGTTTGTTTCGACTTATACTTTGCTTCTATCTATCTGTGTAATAGTTGTTATTTGTTAATGCGTGTATTAGGTTGAAGTTCTTTTTGGGAATGCTACAGTTTCTATTCTAATGATCACGTACATCTATAATTCAATGGAGCACACAGATAATGTGTGTGGGAACTTGGCACATAGACATTGGTAGAAACTTTTAAGGTTGCAATCTTATCTTTCGTGCCCTCAATGGTTTGTACTCTTGTTGCTCTGGCTTCTGACAAGTCATTGAGTACCTGTTTTGTCTCTTTCTAGGCTATTGTTTTTTGGTATTTATATACTGAAACGCAATAGAAACGCAACTTGGGAATTTCCGCTATATATAGCATATACTGCACATTAAATTCCACATACTATTCCAAAGAAATCCCCAGATATTTTGTAAAAATAAAAGTTGCAGTTATTAGAGATAGGACACAACTGTGATGTTGTAGACGTTTTAATCAAACACACATTGTAACAAGAAATTCATGCAAACGCGTACACTGTCTATAAGGAAACTTTGAAGGATAGTATTTTTTCCGAAAGGTAATGTAGCCATGTACCATTCGATTAACAGCAACATATTCTACATACAATATATAGTGGAAATTCCCAAGTTGTGTTTCTTTTGCGTTTCGGTATATATACACGAGCATCTTTGTGTTTTACTTAATATATTGCATGTTAATTCTGCCTTGTTGGCTAGATAAGCTTTTATAGTTCATGGCCCGGATTTCTTTATTTACACAGTCCCGTTTTATTGGGATGACAGTAGGGTAAGTGTAAAAAAGAGTATGATAATGGACCTTTGGAAACGGCCGAAAACGACACATACGAAATATTGCAGTCTCGGGTTGATTGAGACTGTTCATGAGCGGTAGTGAAATATGCTAGCTACCGCTCACGCCCTCTAGCCCCGGGTTGAGCAGAACTCAATATTAATAAAGTCAATAGTACAAAATGTTAACCATCCCGCAGATGGCATGCATATGGCGGTGGACATGGAGTATCTTTCTTCCCCATGTCGTACGGCGTATGGTCCCAGTATCTAATAAAATTAAATGCCCCGAAGAGCGAAATAAACATAATAGAATTTAGTTGGGAGCAGCGGTAATGAAGCCTGCATATCACACGTAACAGTCAAACGACTAAGGTTTGGTACACCCTAGAACCTGGTTTAAACCCCCCATCGGCCTTTCTTGCCACTAACCGTTCTAAGGCGGTATCCCTATTGCAAACCCTTTTGTGTTTGTATGTCTTATGTGGCCTATTATTCATCTTTAAAGTTGTTGTTTGTTTCTGTGTGTGTTTGTGGTTGACTGTCGTCCTTAAATGCTACTTTTCCTGTTCGATTTTTATATCTATTATATATTCAATATAACATAATACATTGTCATGGGACCATCTCTAGAGTCTAAGCCACCGAGTGCTTAGTATCTATATCAATTGCATTACACTAGGGATATTACATCGATATTACATTGATCGTTTCTGTATTTGTTTAAATGCACACTGGGCACTCATAAATAAGCATTATTCTGAGTAGTTTTGAGAGAGTTAGAGTTAAATACAATAAATGGTTGGGAGAGTGTGGCAAGCAGTCATATTTGAACAAATGAATGAATGGTGTTTTCGGCACGTCGACACATAAATAGGTCATATTGTGCGCAAAAACTGATGAAAGATGAAGAAATGAAGTATTAATTAAAAATTAATGTAAATATATAAACATAAAAATATTAAAAAAAATAAGGGATGATATGGTAGAAGAAGGGTATGGTATTAAATTAAACGGAGTATCTGTACATCTGACAAAAGTTATCGTTATTTGTATTGGAATGTTTTAGCGAGCTAACAATTTCAGACGTAAATGGACATTGTTATTGATATCAATATAATTCGGAAACGTTAGCAAATGTCAAACTAAAATTCCTTGTATCAAGAAATAATGGATTATGGTGTCAGCATGCTTTCCCTGTAAGTATTGCATATTCCTCCAGTGATAAGATACTAAGATGTTTTTTAGAATTGTTTTAATTGAAACAAGACCAGCTTAAAGACAAAATATATGCATGATAACCACACATGAGCCCGTCCATTTATGCTTGTTTACGATGGTGTAAGATAAGTTTAGGTCCGTGTCTGTCTACTACATAAAACAGACTGTGATTAGTCAAACAACGTCTAGAGAATCCGAGACTAATGATTATAGAAGTGATGGATTGGATAAAATAGGGATGTGCCTTTTCATAAGATTACCTATGGAGAAAGGTTCCTCATTAAATGGCACTGATATGTAAGTTTCAGGCAAGGAGATATAGGGAAACAAGGGTATACTTAAAGGCGACAATGCAGGTAAGTGGGACAATCAATAGCTGTCTGTGTACCTTAACAAAGAGCGCACAAGTAACTGAGCCCAGTGGACCTAATAAAAGTAGAAATACAAGTCAGAAGCATGACTGAACAGCTGTTTGCCTACTATGCTTCCATTAAAACAAGACACTGTGTAGGCGTTTCGATCTGCGTATTATGTTATGTAATACTCACGGCAAATGATATTTCTAGAATGCGGAAATAATTCAACTTAAGGGCTCTAGATTCATTTTGCATAGGAGCAGATTTTTTTAATTTCCATTGAATCTGCAATTATGCCGACCTATTTTCGCCTGTAAGGTGAGAACGGTAATATTAATATAAAACCATCAGCTGTGTTATTCGTCATACCGATAGTATTCGTCTTACCAATGCTCGTCTAGTGATGGTTATTCCCGTGATGTAGGTTCTATTGAGAGCCTGCATTTTCGAGCCTTTAATGGTTTATTCTTATGTTGCTCTGACTTCTGTACGGTCATTGACTTCTTTATGTGGCTTATTTATTTCTAAGCTTTTTTTGATATTCATACACACATTCTACTGAATCGCAAAAGAAACTCAACTCGGGATTTCCACTATATATTGTATATACTGCACACTTAATTCCACATAATATTCCAAATAAATCCCAAGATGTTTTGTTAAAAAAACAAGTAACAAAAATTCATGAATGTTGAAGTTCCTCTTTGAAAAACTGAGCCAGTTCAGTACTGTATTTAACGTAACGAGTTTGCACAAGTTTGCATCCTACGTTTCCTCACATGATTGATCCAAACGCGTACTCTGTCAATAATGAAACTTTGAAGGAATACTATTTGCCGTCTTATGTGTTGTTTTAGTATTTTTTCCGAAAGGAAAGGTCTTACGTAGCATGTACCTTTCGATTAACAGCAGCATATTCTACATACAATATATAGCGGAAAGTCCCTAGTTGCGTTTCTTTTGCGTTTCGGTATATATTCACACATACATTATCACCTGTGTGTTGTATTGTATAACCTATTAATGCTGCCTAATTGTAAAGGTTGTAACATGAAAGGAACTTCCTAATTGTACAAAGTCCCGTTATTGGGATGACAATAGGTAATACAGAGGTTTGGTGTACCCTAGAACATGATTTTTAAACCGATAGCGGCCTTTGGGTCACACACCGTTTCTATGCGGTAACTCAATGTTCAACCGTTTATGTCCGAGGTGTCATACTTTACTTCCCATGTAAATGTTATTTGTTTTGAATGCCTATGTTTTGTTGACCGCGCTCTGTGAATATACCATTTTCTACTCGGCGTTTGTTTCTACTACTAGCAAATTATAAGCACTACTTAGCAAAATGTTTCAGACATATGACACAAATTCAACTAACGAAATGTCCTTGACCTCATATATACTACACGTTTTACTGAATACATCGCCTACACTCAAACAAATCCATAACTATTTTTGTTTTGTATATTAGCAAACATTGTTTAAAATAATGCCCATCGTGCATATTGGACCTCTATTAAGTGTATGGTTAGTCAATGTCAATGTGAGATGCTCATGTTTGCCTTACACTCCTGTTGGATCAATTAAAGCACCTGTTAGCTTGTTTGGTGGTAGGTCAATGTCTTATTACAGTGTAAATCCTAGCAGCAGCACGATTTGCGGTTTGCGGCATATGCCGAGTTATTTATAAAGTTTACAAAAATAGACGACGAGGGAAGTCTCTTGTTAGAATTGTCTTGTTGATTGCAGCAACCCGATACTCAGGTGTGTTTGTTGCTATAAATACTTCTTTGCAAAATGTACATACTAGCGCTTCGCCAAGGTTCATGTTGAACGAATCCAGTGGAGGGAGTGGGTGGAGGGTAGATGTGTGGGGTGGGGCCGCCCCAACTTAAATCTTCGACTTCCTGAATTAGATGTCATAACGTCTGAAGTCATGTAGAAATGAAGTCGTGAAGTGAAATGTCACAATACTGTCATGGCGTTAGAAGTGAAAACATACTGAAGTTGAATACTACATGTACTAGTAACCTTGTCATGAAGTATTTAGTATGACCCGACCGGAGTGCCAACATACGATCTCCAGCATGCGATGCGAACGCTCTACTATTACGTCATACTTAAATATCCGTAGAGCCCCGGCTTCAATCCTCCTTGGTGCCACTGAGTTCCGTCGGTGTGTTCTTGGGCAAGACACTTTCCCTTAGCCTCGTCCGTCGGATGGGGACGTAAATCGGGCGGTCCCGTGTATCTGTCTATCCTCCGAGCACGTTAAATAACCATAGGAATCTATTCGATAATAAGAGTAGGCCACTGTTCCCGGATTCCTGTGTATCCTTCCCCTCTCTCTGGGGCGGCTCTAAACAACCTATACTGTGTTGATGAGCCGTTACACAACATTCAATTCAATTGAGTTGGTAGCTCATACTGTAATTCAATTCAAAATGAGAAAATTGTTTAAATAAAAACACCTGTATACTGAAAAAGATATACAAGATAATATGTCGTCACTATTTGAACGAAATAGCACATTAAGAGGATAAACTCCATAGACTTAAAACATCCGTTATATATGTTCTTGATCAATTACGATATTCTTGTGCTATTTACATCATTTAGTATTAAAATGTTTATCCTCTTTAGAGCTGATCTTTACGTACTTAATGTACAAATCAATATAAGTATGTTCTGTATTACAGTGCCGAGAGATTATCATCCAACATGCTACAATTTATAACTCATTCGAAATTATAACAATAAATACCTTTTGGGTTATATGTGACTGCACATATATACAGCATAAGGGTTTAAGCAAGCGTCATGGAATAATCTAAATGCATTGAAGTATTAATGAATTCATACTACTTGTCATATTAGGGCTCATTGTTTATTGTAGTATGTTCTAAAAACAGATCGAATTCAGTGATTTCGGACAAACAGTTCATTGCTTGCACGGTATATACACAACATTATAAGTATATTATGTCGTACATCTTCTTGAGAGGTTTACACAATAGCCCAGATATAACCGTATTGCAGTATGTCGTAGAACATACTATATGTAGCAGAAAATACACATATCGAACGAACATGTTATTTGCCTCAATTTATCAAACAATAATCATAAACAAATTTTTCTACAAGAGGAACACCACTATAATTGTATATTGTTAAACCTGTCTTTTAAACTTGTTTAAGCTTAATGAATTAAATGTCATCACAGTCTCCCTTGAGAGCTTCACACGCATCTAGATATTATCGATTTTGTGTCTGTTAGTTAATCATTTCGGAATATCTTACTGTCAATGTACGGGTTTGATCTTAATTGATTATTGTGTGAATTCTGCTACTGTTGATCAAATTGGAGCATGTTGAACGCCCATCATAAGTTGGTTTTAAAAATATGGTGCCTTAATTATTTCAATGTACTTAACATCTTATTTCAGACAGTTAAAAACAAACCGTTGTTTAATATATTGAAACAAGGAATACATTTTGGACACTCATTTCTGTCTAGTTCTGTCGGCTTTAAAAATATAGTTTTTACTATAACTTGATTATACCGGAATTCTAATTAAAATTGTTAACGAATGTTAGACCACGTCAAGAGATACTTCTATAAATAGACCACGTCAAGAGATACGTCTATCAATAGACCACGTGCTTTAAGAGACCACCGTTTCATTTTTAATTATTCGATTATTTTAAATTAAAATGTTCCTGAATGCAGAGATCTCATGTGTTAATATACTAAATGTGAAATTGCATTTAGTTGTCATTTTATACAAGTTTGACTAGATCTATAAATCGAACATAGCATGTAGCATTTACAGAACGTTACACGACTGACGAACTGAAAATGACCATTATATTCTAAACGAGTGTAAAAAGTATGAAAAGATACATTTAGAAATCGTTAAACACGACAAATATAAAATATATTGCAGTCTCGGTTTGATTGAGACTGTTAATGAACGGAGTGAAACGTGCTTGCTACAGTACAGAAATTTGAGCCATCCCGAAGATGGTATGCATATGACGGTAAACATGGAACCTTTAATGAGGTATTTTCACACCATTCCATGTCCAGCGGCGTATGGTCCCTGTTTCGAACTAAACGCTTTGCCCTAAACGAGAAAACAATGGGCGAAATAAACAAACTGGAATTTAGTTGAGAGCAGAGGTTATGAAGCCTAGGTATCATAGGTAACAATCAAAATACTAAATTAAAAAGCAGGAAACATATCCTAAGTGTGATTAAACAATACTCAGAACCTTTATAGGCTATAGTAGTGGAACCACCTATTCAAAATTCACTCATAAACAGGATTAGTTCAACGCCATTTCTGTTTTACATAATTCTTGTTTTTGTTAGTTTTGTGTGAGTGCGCATGCGTGGAAGCTAGCGTCAGTTGACCTTGTCGGTTTTTTTTGTGCGATATTTTGAAATATGTAGTGTTTTTTACTGACTTCGATAACCGTACGACCGTACAAAGAGCAAAACCTAGTCGTTGTTGCACTAAGTTGTAAAATAATAGGACAATGACAATGACCTCTTTTGATTAAGCTCTTAACACTGTGTGTAAATGGTGAATTCTAAACTTACGAATGGCTTAATAGTGGAGTTTCGAGTACCATAGAAGGTAGTAAAAAACTCAAATGGAATGTTTGACTTTTCATCGTGGTTCTCCTATTGCAAACCCATTTTATGTTTGTGGTGTAGTATACGTTTCCGCCCGTTGGTTGTTTTGTATACGTGCCTTGGTTGAGTATATTCTGTTAATTCCTGTTCCACTTGTCTTATTTTTACGAATCATCGAAAATCAGTGTTCCAATTACGTTTAAATTTCAAAGCCAGAAGAAAAAAACATTAAAAAAGAAAAGAAAAAAACACAATAACATGTTGATCGTGGAAATGCCCGACTAAGTGCAACGATTTCAAAATGGAAACCATCTGCCTGGTAATGCATATTTGCAATTATCTCGACAGTTTCAATAGACAGAGAAATGTAGCGACACAATCGGTCATGCTATGTTTAATGAGTTAAAGTAGATGTAAAACTCGAACAGGAAGAGTAGCATTCAAGGACGACAGTCAACCAAAACACACAAAACAGAAACGAAGAACAACTTTTAAGTTGAATAACAAGCCAGATAAGACATCACACACACAACATGTTTGACAATAGGCTACCGCTTTGGAACGGTCAGTGTCAAACAGTTCTTTATGATAGATAGTGTTTCCTTAAATACACTGGAAGATATCTGAAGCAGTGATTTGTGTCAATTAAAATATAAATGAAAACCTTTATAACAGCTTCAGTTCCAAATGAAAGTGCATATGCAATTAAGAAAATTAATCAGTTTTAAATGGGTTATATTGTTAACAGTTGTATAAAGTGTACTGCGGTCAAATAAAAATAGTTTATGTATGAATAGTGTTTTACGGCACGTCGACACATAAATAGATCATATTGTACGCAAAAACCGACGAAAGATGAAGAAATTAAGTAGTAATTAAAAATTCATGTAAATATATAAAGATACAACTATTAAAAAATAATGATGATATGGTAGTAATATAAACTATATATGTAAATCAACTAATGCCCGTCAACGGGCATGATATGTAAATCAACTAATGCCCGTCAACGGGCATATAAACAAGTAAATATATATAAGAACAAATTATAATGATTTATATAGTCTTATTTCTTTTAGGAAATCTAAAACAAGACTAAACAAGACTAAAATCTATAGTATCAAATATATCTTTCATACTATTAACATTGTAGTACCTTTGACGCATAGGATCAAAGTCTATATATTCCAACAAGATGTGTTTGCCCCGTTAGCGGGGCAAGGCAGGGTATACATTCTGGCAATTGCTCAGCTGTAATAAATATGAATGAGTATAACGTGTTTGCCCTATCCTGCACAACTGGACAACTTCTTCTCGACGAATGGGTCTACTAGAAGAACGCCATTATCCAAGCAACGGTTCAATTAAATGGAGTTTATTGTTAATTGACAAATCCCTAGCGGCTTGACAAGAGGTACGAATAAATGTGTTAATACAACTTTTAAAATCAGTATAAGGTAATTTAGCATTAGATATATGTAAACCTAATGCTGCTTTAGCAGCAATATCAGCTCTATTATTACCACGTATTCCTACATGGCTTGGAAGCCAGCAGAAAATAATAACATTATCAACTATAAGAGAATTGTACTTTTCTAAAAGCTGAAGTACAAATGGGTTATCATGTTTCATATTACCCAGTGCTTGAAGAGATGAAAGGGAATCAGAAAATATTACAAAATGGTCACCATCACATTCCTGAAAATAATTTAAGGCAAGTTCAGTTGCCGTAAGTTCAGCTGAAAAGATAGAGGCCTTGTCAGGCAGGCGGCTCCTTATGCTGTGTTTGTGAACAACAGCTGCTGCAGCTACCTTATCTGCAACTTTAGAACCATCTGTGTATATATGTTGAATGTAACTGTATTTCAATTTAATTTCAATCAATTTGCTTTGAAAGACAGTAGGGTCTGTACTGGATTTGTTACTATTGCAAAGGTCAAAAATAATTGTTGGTGTTGCCAAAGTCCACGGTGAAATTTGTGGTACTTTGTATTTGGCAATCAAATTAAGGTCGATTTCAGTGTCTCTTAATTTCGGTTGAAGAAAGAGAGAGAGAGGTGTTGCTTCTTTCATTACTTCTCATGAACATATTCAATAAAACCGAGTCTGCTGCTTTATTCTCTTAATTGTGTTTGTTGCTCCCTAAGGATCACCTTTATCAGTACTTATTAACATTCACACTAGCGTTCGTTTAGTGCAGTGTGGCGGCTGTAAAAGTCTCCCCGTGCTACGAATCAGTAATGTTTTTTTTACTGGTCCTTTGGGACCAACGAGCCCAATATATGTGGCTTTGAAGTAGAATACCGCTTAAGCCGGTGCTAGGGGGCGTGAGAGGTGTTGCTTCTTTCATTACTTCTCATGAACAGACTCAATAAAACCGAGTCTGCTGCTTTATTCTCTTAATTGTGTTTGTTGCTCCCTAAGGATCACCTTTATCAGTATTTATTAACATTCACACTAGCGTTCGTTTAGTGCAGTGTGGCGGCTGTAAAAGTCTCCCCGTGCTACGAATCAGTAATGTTTTTTTTACTGGTCCTTTGGGACCAACGAGCCCAATATATGTGGCTTTGAAGTAGAATACCGCTTAAGCCGGTGCTAGGGGGCGTGAAAGGTGTTGCTTCTTTCATTACTTCTCATGAACAGACTCAATAAAACCGAGTCTGCTGCTTTATTCTCTTAATTGTGTTTGTTGCTCCCTAAGGATCACCTTTATCAGTATTTATTAACATTCACACTAGCGTTCGTTTAGTGCAGTGTGGCGGCTGTAAAAAGTCTCCCCGTGCTACGAATCAGTAGTGTTATTTGTAATGGTCCTTTGCGACCAACGAGCCCACTTTTTGTGGCTTTGAAGTAGAATACCGCTTAAGCCGGTGCTAGGGGGCGTGAGAGGTGTTGCTTCTTTCATTACTTCTCATGAACAGACTCAATAAAACCGAGTCTGCTGCTTTATTCTCTTAATTGTGTTTGTTGCTCCCTAAGGATCACCTTTATCAGTATTTATTAACATTCACACTAGCGTTCGTTTAGTGCAGTGTTGCGGCTGTAAACGTCTCCCCGTGCTACGAATCAGTAGTGTTATTTTTTACTGGTCCTTTGGGAACAACGAGCCCAATATAGGTGGCTTTGAAGTAGTATACCGCTTAAGCCGGTGCTAGGGGAAGTGAGAGGTGTTGCTTCTGTCATTATGTCTCATGAACAGACTCAATACAACCGAGTCTGCTGCTTTATTCTCTTAATTGTGTTTGTTGCTCCCTAAGGATCACCTTTATCAGTTTTTATTACTATTCACACTAGCGTTCGTTTAATGCAGTGTGGCGGCTGTAAAAAGTCTCCCCGTGCTACTAATCAGTAGTGTTATTTTTACTGGTCCTTTGGGACCAACGAGCCCAATATAGGTGGCTGTGAAGTAGAATACCGCTTAAACGGTGCTAGGGGGCGTGAGAGGTGTTGCTTCTTTCATTACTTCTCATGAACAGACTCAATAAAACCTGTCTGCTACTTTATTCTCTTAATTGTGTTTGTTACTCCTAAGGATCACCTTTATTAGGATTTATTAATACAAAGAAGAAAGGGTCGAATGGCCCTCAGTTTTCGATCAAAAAGAAGTTCAGAACTAGGATTAAAAACATTATCGAAAGTTGGGTTTGAAGGGTTAGATTTTAATTTAATGGAATATTAAAGGGCTAATTTGTCCTGTCCATGAGACAGTAATGGTTCATTAGCTTCAACATAAATAATTTATGAGAACCTTAAAGCTGCTCATGAATTAATGATTACTTAGCGAAAGCTGGCCGAGTCGTATAATTTTCCAGACTTATCTATTTCATTAAAAGCACTTATACCGTACGGCGCATGAAGCTAGTTTAGTGTATATGTACATTAAATACGAAATTGAACACAGTATTATGATTTTATTCGTATTCATATTAACACTGTCGTTTCAATCGTTTCCAGTCCTTTTAATCAATACATACTATTACAGGATTACACAAACAACCTTACAAAATCCGTTTTATTTCTGTACCTCACTTTTAACGTTTTTGACTCGTTAAATATCACGTCAAATGTCATTGTACTAAGCTTATGTCAACTCGGGAATTAATTTCATTTTGTCTGTACAGATCTTAATAACTATTACAATACACGTAGTTTCAATTATACGTACTGACGACGTCTCTAC
The DNA here is from genome assembly GCA_037043455.1 of Cyrtodaria siliqua. NCBI lineage: Eukaryota > Metazoa > Mollusca > Bivalvia > Adapedonta > Hiatellidae > Cyrtodaria > Cyrtodaria siliqua. The sequence continues at coordinate 270,697 of JAWPHD010001972.1, forward strand.
ACTATATAAACATGTACCGCATAACATCATTAAAGACCAGGGTCCGTGTTCTTAACAATAGCTTTACTTATGTCAACATTTATCATTTTTTAAACATATTTTTCTATCTTTTTAAGACATCTCCATTATATTTTTAAATATGATATGGATTAATAAACTCCACTACTAAAACATTATCTTAAACTAGATGCTATGTAGTGTCGCTCGGAGGTAAATAAGGAAATTTGACAGATGTAAACGTCTTATATTGTGTCTGAAGTAATATTTTCTACTTAAGTTGCTTTGTGAATACGGACCAAGCGCATTGCTCTTGTTTTAAAGCTTGAAAACAATCTACATGACCTGTACTTGGCAGTTTAGACAATTACAATATGTGGACTTTCCAAGAATGTTGTGAAGTACATATATGTTTTCTGTTAGATATGTTCGTCAAGTATGGAACTATTGTTTATAAACAAGGTGTTAGTTTCCCTTTGGGTACTAACTGTGCACATATTGTCGCAGACTTGTTTTTGTATTGCTATGAACGGATTTCATACCGTTTCTTTCACCAAATACTCAGACAGATGTCTTCGAAGCATTTAGTGACACCTCTCGGTATCAGAAAGATATATTAAAAATACTGACCACCCTTTCCCTTCTACTATGGTAATAATATATGCCCTAACATACTTCAACTTAACAAAGCCAATAATTCTGATACTAAGGTTTCTTTCCTTGATTTCGATCTCTCTATTGAAAATCCCGGAATAATAGGAAACATTTATTACAGGAGAACTGATTTTAATTTCGATATCGATAATTAGCTCTACATGGACGGAGATGTTCCCAGCATAACATCTAATGGGGTATTTCTTTCTCTAGTTGTTCTTTTTTTCTGGAGTTTGTAGCCGAGGTTAGGACCTTATTATTCATAAACGCTGTATGACTAAAAGGTTTCTTCTTCAGAGAAAGTAATTGCGCCCTCCTCTGCGACAAGCACTTTCACAATCTGACTTCTATGGTGACATGATCTACAAACTCCGTCAAATACTTGGTCATGAAAACTTTAATTCTATCCTTATTAAACTTGTAAAACAGCTTATCAAAATAAAATGTGTTATGAACTTTCGTGTTGCAACCCACCGCGTGTTTAGTGGTTGACCCAAAGTTGACAAAGTAATGTAGGTTTAAGTTTATATTTACGACAAAGTGCTAATAACATTAAAGGCTTTCAAAACTTTACCACCTAATGTCTCATATATACTACTTATGACCTGTCTCAACTAACTGTAACACAATAGCAACATTATCACTTATTGCAAACATGTGGCGTTTTTTTTCTTGTAACCATTGAACAATAAGCGTGCATATTAAACACTAGATGCAAAACGGACTGGTTTTGTAGCCGTTTAAAAGACGACAGGCCTATTAGTCAAGCATTGTTTTTCATATGTGTTACTTTCAGATGAAATACCTACGTGCAATACATACGTGGCACATACTAAATCTTTTAAAACATATGCATTTCATAACTATATGTATTTTCTGTGCAGATGAAGTTATTTATTCATAATATAAGAGAAAAACCGGTATTCGTAGATTTATGATTGCAATATGATGTAATTATTTTATTTTCAATTATTAGCAACAGAAAAGTGCTATATATAAGCGTGCTAACTGTAAAGCCAGCATATACCACATGCATCTATTCTCTGGATTACAGTCTAGGTTACATAAACATCGTGTCGTCATTTCCGTGTAGCCTTAAGTTAATGTTTTCTCAGAAACTATGCTTGTTTCCGGAAATTAACTGACCAACCCAAGAAATCTGATTCGCTTGGAAACACAGACACTCGCATCCCGATACAACAAATGCTACGTGTAAATTAGAACCGAGTTAAAAACTTCAGAAATGTTTATGTTCGGAAACTATTTAGTGACTTGTGTTCAAGATAATTACGTTCGTTTAAAGAATTAGGTAAAGGTGTTTCTCTCTGTGTTGTATTTGAGAACATAACACTGACAAAACAACAACAGACAAGTGTATATTGTGACTTTAACAATAACTCTCAGAATAATAGTTGTAGCCGTTTTATATGATTAGCAAATCGTGTCAACACATGCAGTCATACTGACTGATAGGCTCACGAAAGTAATCATATTTTATATTGCATATGTTTATTTCGTCCCATTGACATCTCTGGATTGCGTGATAAAAAAAGACATTTCATAATTGCGCATATATATAACTTTAACTGGGCATTCTTGTGTGGCGCAAAGTAATCAATACATGGTTAAAAATACAAACACATTCTCACAACTTACAGGTCTTGCATCTCTCCTGAACAGACTCAATAAAACCGTGTCTGCTACTTTTCTCTCTTGTTTGTTTTGTTGCTTCCAAGGGATCACCTTTTCAGTATTTATTGACATTCACATTTATTTAGCGTTTGTTTAGTGTTGTGTGGCTGCCGTAAAAAGTCAACCCGACTACAAATCAGTAGTGGTATTATTTACTGGTCCTTTGTGATTTTCAAACCCATTCTGTGTTGCTTAAAAGTAGAATGTCGCTGAAGCACGTGGTGCTAGAAGGCGTGAGTGGTGTTTCAGCTTGAAATTACATGTACCTCTCACGAACAGACTCAATAAAACCGAGTCTGCTTTTTTCTCTCTTGTTTGTGTTTGTTGTTTTCAAGGGATCACCTTTACAGTATGTATTGCCATTCACACTAGCGTTTGTTTAGTGCTGTGGCGGCCGTAAAATGTCGCCCCGACTACAAATCAGTAGTGCTATTATTTACTTGTCCTTTGTGATTTTCAAGCCCATTCTGTGTTACTGTAAAGTAGAATATCTCTTAAGCCAGTGGTAGGATGCATGCGGGGTGCTGCATCTTATAATAAACTCTCACGAACAGACTCAATAAAACCGAGTTTGCTACTTTTCTCTATTCTTTGTGTTTGTTGCTTCCAATGATCACCTTTTTAGTATTTATTAACATGGACACTAGCTTTGTTTAGTGCTGCGTGGCGGCCGTAAAATGTTGCCCCGACTACCAATCAGTAGTGCTAATAATTACTGGTACTTTGAAATCGTCAAGCCCATTCTGTGTTGCTTTAAAGTAGAATAGTGTTTAAGCCGGTGGTAGGACAAGTGAGCGTTGTTGCATCTTTAAATTACCTCTCATGAACAGACTCAATAAAACCGAGTCTGCTACTTTTCTCTCTTGTTTTTTGCTTCAAAGGAATCACCTGTTCAGTATTTATTTGCATGTATGCCCATCTCACAACATCAAACGAGAGCACACTTCAAATTATACTGATAGTATTTTCAACACTGGTTCAAGTTTGCTCGAGAAAGGACAAACTTTCAAATAAAATCAACGAAAGAAGAATTGTTTGGATTTATCTGATTATTTACAGTTCAACAAACTCTTTCATCCAATGAGCATCGAGAGATTTTCAAATGTTTGACCCTCCTAATTTCATATTGAACCAACATTTGTAATATTAAATAAGTGATTTCATTAAGTGGTTCAACTTATTTGACTCCCATATATGGTGAAACAAAGCTTCGCCTTCCATGTTTCTGCAAGTGCATTGCTATTGCTGACTTGAATTGCTGACTATTGCCATTGCTGACATGAACTTATGTCCTTAAAATTCAAAGAAATGAACTACAACTTATACTTGTTGCATGTGTAACCATGGGGACGTTTTGCATCGAAGCCACAAACAACCAACATTTTGAAGAGTTATTAATTTTACACAATGACGCCATACCACTGTTCATAATGTAGGCCTCATTGTTGGTGCACGTGGATGTTTGAATTGTATAACTAACTGCATCTCTTCTAATATCAAGCATCTGTACATATCCTTATCTGGTATTCTAAAAACAAACAAATACTGATCTGCCTGTAATTAAGGGGAGCTAATCCAGCAACGGATTAGAAGATAATTGAGACTGAACTGCATGTATACATAGTTTATTCTCGTTCAGTTATTTGTAATTCAATGTCTCGGAATAAATACTTAAACATGCCAACATAACGCTAACGACTCTCATATGCCAGTTTATGCATTTAGTAGCGTCATATTGCATGCATTAAATTAGCTGTCACCGAAACAGCTGATTATCTATAAATCTTTCACATCAATCATGTCAATCGAAAGTAATTTCGCGTTAAGGTAATAACTATATCCCATTCATTTCCTCGAAATAACACATCCTCAATCGAATTTCAATTAATTTAATACGATAGTATAGATAATAAGATAGTGTCGTTTTTATAATTAATTGGGACCTAAACTGCATCGTTAACTGAACATGCTGAATGGAAATGATTGTTGAATCGATAAGATAATGACACAATGCTCAATTATGGTATACAAAGCGTTAACTTCAACGTCGTGTTCTTAGAGACTGCGATCTGCGAATGGTAAACATTGTCATCCAAATTAACTTTTGAATGTTTTAAGGGTTTAGTGTCTTTTTTGTGTGCGTTTATTGGGGTATGAACTGTTAGTTGTCGAAGCACATAGCGCGTAATGCCCGAAGGGCATTAAGTACGCTATGTGCTTTGACAACTAACAGTTCATACCCCCAATGAAGGTAAAAAAAATACACTAAACCATTATAATTGCAATCCACGGTTTTAAACTCTTTATCCACTAATTTTAATATCCCTCTCCTAAATCCGCCCCTGTAAATCCGAACTATATTGTTACGCAGCACGCGTATAAATATTAATTTATTTGGGGGAATACCAATGACGTCACGATATAACATCACGACGGCGTCAACAATTACGTGACGTTACGCGCAGTTTTGGTAATAAGATTGCCCCAAACTATTAAGCGTTAATTTTTCGATGAATGCAGATAAAAATACATTAAACCCTTATAATTGCAATTACTAACCTTTATAGCACTTATTTTCTTAAACAATTGATTAGAATGAATACGAGTTGCTGTTGTTCTTTACGCACACTCAATGAATGGCGGATGAAAGTAGTTCTTCGTACAGTTCATTGGAAAATGTACGTAGCTTAAATTGATCATGTGATCATCGTTTAACCAATCACTTTGTATTATCTAAATGTTCGAGTGACTGCTGGTATGCAAACATGTCATTATTTCATGATTTCTTCCTTGGGCGTGTTTTCTACCCGTCGGAATAATTTACAATTGAAAACGTCCGAAAGTAGTCTTTATAACATCTAGTTTGATATATAGAAATTATTTTTTGATTATTCTATGGTTGCTTCTGAACATGTAAGCTGACGTAATCATGTATGATATTTAAGTATATTGTATGTAGCGTCAGAGAACATATATTTCAGCTCCATCCCCAGAGAAAGGACATTACACGATTCCCTGAGCATATGTCATTAGCAATGAAAGCAAATAGCAGCTATATGTATGTTTTGATGTCTTCTATAAATGGCATCTTTTATTGCCATTTAAATATATCCCTTAGGTTATAAGCTGCGAAACTTATTAGCCAAACCAGCTGCATGGAACTAGAAATAAATTATTGCACTTTCGCAAACATTTAAAATCTCTTATGTCACGGTTTGATCCGGTACGTAAGGAAACCACGTGACATGTAATAAAATCACCACTTAATATGAGCATATAGTCGTTTATGACGTATAGTTTCTGAAATTGTTGGTATTGTATATGATTTTAATTATACTTTCAGACATGTAGAAAGAAAGAATGAAATCAACACTTAAATTACATAAAGTTCAAAGAAGAACAGTCATATAAATCAACGCGTGCATAGTACGAACATTACAGACTTCCAGCTAAAATGTTAACAGACGTTCTACATTTGAAATAAAGTAAACTTAACATAATATCATTTTTACAGGTGCGTTTGTATGCGTACTATCAGCGATAATAACGTAACAAACATAATTTTGAACCAACATTTAGCATTGAGCGTGTTCCAGCATGTTTTGGGATGGAACGATGGTATACATTCTTACAGTATGCAGTAAGTGTTGTGTCAATGATCCAGTATTAGGGTTTGGCCAGACTGGTTAAAGCTGTTTTTATTTTGTCTATAGAGATTGGGTTAGTCAAATAATTATGTAAATAATATATAAATATACCTTATCGTCCGTAGGTTCAGAAAGGGTGTAAATATGTTGTTGTTGGCGGTATAGATACGTTAAAGAATTAGTAGTAATCGCACATCTCGGTGTAACTATACCAAACACTTGATTTGCCATATTCATATAATGAATTCACATGATTAGGACAATTGAAAATGATTTAGAAAAGTTAACGGGATGCAGTGAAGTTTGAAACAATCAAGAACGCCGTGTGTTTGTTTAAATTACGTTTCATTCTGAACAGTAGACGTTGTTTAGGATACCATTTTATTAAAAACAAAAACCAGATACGTCATTATCAGGAATTGGATTCCTGCCGTGGTGTTTATCAAGATTATGGAAACGAAGACAATTATAGATTCAAATATGATATATCGCTATCAGCAATGTGATTGTCACATTATCGGCATTTATTCTAAATTTAATTTCCAAACAGTAGTTTGCTGTCTGAATGTGTATTGTTCTTAGGTTAAAGCGTGTGTACAATGTGTAGTTAATGCTTCACTTAAAATAAACAGTTATACCAGAATATCGCTGCCCTAAGCTAACATGATTTACACAAATAGATCAGTCACTTGGCTAATATTACCGAAACAACAAAGTATAATAACAATGCCGCGAACCAAAAACATGGTGATAGGAAATTAGATTCGCTTAAGGTGAACAAACAAAACAAATTGCGGAATCAGATGAAATGTCTGCTTTTGTAATGGCAATCATTAAATCGGCCGTTTACCGTATTATTCGCTATTATTTCAAAACATAATGAAAGTTACCCGGAAGCATTGGTCTAATAGTATCTGGCAGAAATACAATTACTTTTAAACATAAAAGCGAAAATTAGGTTTGAAGATATTCCGAGTATTATTGTATTCCTAACAATGGAGCGACGATGCACCTAACGACAGAAAGCTCCTTAGTTTAAATGAATGGGGAGATGCATGGAGTTCATATAAATTAAGGACACGTTAAAAACAACGTTTCCGATCGAAAGGCATGGCAAATACACATAGACTGACTATGATTGCAATTGCTTTCGACCATGTGCAGTGTAAATGATGATGGTGTATCGGGACGATCGTTTAGTCATATCACTATTGTGGCATATGGATGCCACACTGGAATACAGAACCGTAAATAGGTGCCATGATACCACACCTATTCCTATTAAACTAACACAGGGATAACTAGTCCCTGCTCCTTAAATAGTTGTCAAGCATTATAACAAACAACTTTTATTTTTCAAAAGATACTGTAGAGTATGATTAACTAAATTCACACTTTTGGAACAACGGATATTCTGCGGTCTTTCATGTCTATTCGTCCTTCTGTCCATCGGTTTTGCTCCTGACCTGGCGTTCTCATTCGTTGGTTGAAGGACGGGTATATATTTGCTAAAGTGTTTGCTTATTGAAGATGCCAAGAATCATATAATCTACCATCGACCTATGCGATGTTACAGTTACGGTGACCTTAATAGGATTCCGTATATTTTCCATATGTGTGTGCGGTGTTTGCATTTTTGTTAACAACGTGATTCACGCCATATTTCCGTATTGTATATCATGCAGTTGCATTAAAAGTAAGTCTAACTAGTAGATGAACAATTGAACATAAACTTTTGTCTAATTTTACATCAGAGTCACATACATTAAACAGTCGACAAGGTTCGTAGTCACAACGCCATTAAACAGTCGACACGCAATATTTAAGGAAAGTTCGTAGTCGCTACACCATTAAACAGTCGACACACAATACGTAAAGAAGATTTATAGTCACGACGCCATTAAACAGTCGACACCCATTACTTAAGGAAGGTACGTAGTCACAACGCCATTAAACAGTCGACACGCAATACTTACGGAAGGTTCGTAGTCGCGACGCCATTAAACAGTCGACAGGCAATACTTAAGGAAGGTCCGTAGTCGCAATGCCATTAAACCGTCAACACGCAATACTTAAGGACGGTCCGTAAAGCCGATGCCATTAAAAATGTCAGTACAAACTAAAAGTTGTAGTCCCAACGAACACAAACACAGGATAAAAGTATCAGACTCAGTTGTATTGGGTCTGTTCACAAGAGGTAGTATATGGGGAACACATTCAAAGCCCTGAGCGCCGGGTTAACCCGCTAAGCACAACTATAAGTCACTCGCAGGCTGATCAGGGTTTACAATGTCCGTCTGCTGATCAGCCATTTCCCCAAAAAACACGCCTTTGTCACATTAATGGAGTTTTCTTAATTCAAAGAAAGAACAGTCCATTATAATTCAAAGAAAGGGCTAAGAGTTAAGCGGTATTCTACTTTAACATCACTAGGATTTGGCTCGAAAATCCAAAGTACCAATTTGAAAGTTATAACACAACTTATTCGTAGTCGGGACGACTTTATACCACCTTCACACTTAAGTTATGTGTAAAAGATATCAAACATCAGAATGCTATCAATATTTATAACAATAGCCATCAAGCATGTATGCTATTTGGTTTCCATTACTTGGTCACGCCTTAATTCCATTAAGCTATGAGAAAGTTTATATTGGATATTTCGACAATAAAACACATTTGAAAACATTTTTTACTGTAAAGATGTGATAACCTATTTACAAAAAATACCTATTAAATGTTTTAATTTTACAATGCGCAAACGTTTTAAGTCGAAATTAAGATTTTATTTCATATCCCAGCCAACCCCATTTTCGCTTCTTTTCCACAATTTAAAATTTAGAAATGATACACAAGAATATGACAACGGAGGAATAACTTCTCTGTTACCAGAAACGCATTCACCCAACGTTATATATAGGTTACTGCAGACACGATAAAACGACTGAAAACGAGTACCTTAAGACAATCTTTTTCATTTAACGTTAACAAATTTCCGGATGTCTTTTACATCAATATTGCAGTGCGTCACATGGTAAATATGTTTTGATTCATTGTCCAAGGCTATATATCTGTACTTGTTATGGAATTGTTGTTCATTTTGATAGCGGGGAATCCACGTCACATGGTTGATGAGGATTGATTATGGTTTATGGTTCACGCACAAACATTTTTTGTTCATGGAAATGTTTAAAGGGAATAAAAGTCACACTGTAAATACTGGTTTAAAGCTATATATCTTTGTTGTTTATGTAATTGTTGTGCACAGAGAGTGCGAGAATCCGTGTTATGATAGTTGTATTCTAGTTAAATTTCTCGATTTAAAGTTATTTTTATTTTAGATTAGTGTAATGTTAAGACAAATTGCAACTATTAATGCTCTCATTATAGCGGTGTGTATAAGCAGTTATTGCGGAACTGACGTGTATAATTATAAAGAAATATAAAAAGATCGGACAGTGAAAGTAGCATTCAAGGAGGACAGTCAACCACAAAACACGTAAAACAAACATGCAAACAGACAAACAAGAAGGCAAAAGTAATAATAAAAGCAAACGACATCACAAACACAAAAGGGTTGACAATAGGGCTAGCGCCTTGGAACGGTCAGTGACAAAGTAGTTCACTGGGGGTTTAAACCGGTTCTAGGGTGCACCAAACTTCACATTTGCCCTACTGTCATCCCATTAAAACAGGACAGTGTAAAAAAAGAAATCCCCGCCATGGTCTAATCCCTAACCGACAAGAAGCATCAATAGGCAATATAAGTAAAAGACAAACATGCTCGTGTAAATATAATACAAAAAAAAAAAAAAATAGCCTAGAAAGCCACAATGAAGGTACTCAATGATCAGGGTTACGATAATAAAATTTTGCAAAGGTAAAATTTCGAATAAGAGTATTTTTGCTGGAACCTGGTTTAATTTCTCAGCGGCCTTTTTACCATTGACCTTTTCAGACAGTGCCCCTGGAGTCATCTCTTTATGTCTGTCGTGTACTTTTCTTCTTGATGGTTATTTATTTGTGCAAGTGTTGCTTGTTTTGAGTGCGTGTTTTGGTTCACGTCGTTCTGTGAATAATATCTACTGCTTGATGCTAATTATTTATGGATTTAGAAGTTGTATGCTTATATTTCTAGACGATGTATTGAAACAATTTGATGATGTTCATCTTTAAGCTTTCCAGGTAGGAGTGAATAGTGTCTTTTTCATGTCATGTGTAACGAATAATTATATTATGTCTTCTTAATGTTATATTTTGAGGAAATAGTGCATACGCTATTCATATATGGATTTATGTCGTTGTGATACAAATAAAAACGATACATTTGTCTCTGAAGCCAGTAAATATAAGTATGTAAAATAAGGCATAAATAAAACATGAGAAAGAAAACTTGCATAGATTATTAAGACAAACTATAATTAAAGAGAGCTATCGAGCTTTATAGACAGAATGTATTAGTGTTGTTTATGAAAATGTAAATCCAGTTTACATAAAGTACTGATGAGTCAAAACTACTTTTCGTTACAAAATATAACAGAATACATTTGATTTGCTGATTCTTAGCTTGAAATGGAACTAAACAATAGTGTAAAATGTTTTGATTACTGTATACCATGAGCTTAAAGGTTAATTTAATAGATTTGGACAATGCCTATACGTAAAAAAAAAATACATACTTTCGATAGGTCATTCACTCGTGTAGTCACAGACAAAATATTTTTGACACTGACAGTTACAAGGCGGTAACCCTATTGTCCATCTGTCTTTTATGTTTGTTTCGTCTTAATATAATTTGCTTCTATGTATCTGTGTAATAGTTGTTATTTTTTAATGCGTGTATTAGGTTGAAGTTCTTTCTGTGAATGTTCTAATGAGTACGTACATCATTCTATAATTCAATTCAATGGAGCACACAGCGAATGTGTGTTTGAACTTGGCACATAGACATTAGCGAAATTCAAGGTAGAAACTTTCAAGGTTGAAATCTTGTCTTTCGTGCCCTCAATGGTTTATTCTCTTGTTGCTCTGGCCAAGTCATTGAGTACCTACTTCGTCGCTTTCTATGCTCTTGTTGTTGTTTTTTGTATTTATATACTGAAGCGCAAAAGAAACGCAACTCTGGAATTTCCGCTATATATTGTATACTGCACACTAAATTCCACATAATATTCCAAAGAAATCCCAAAATGTTTTGTAACAAAAAAAGTTGCAGTTAATAAGAGATAGAACACAACTGTGGTGTTGTAGACGTTTTAATCACACTACACGTTGTAACAAGCAATTCATAAAATAATGTTGAAGATCCTCTTTGAACACCTGAGTCAGTTCAGTACTGTATTTAACGTAAAGATTTTCAAATTTTAACCCCGCCACCCCCCCCCCCCCCCCCCCCCCCCCCCAGCGGCCTTTCTTGCCGCTAACCTTTCTAAGACGGTAGCCCTATTGCAAACCCTTTTGTGTTTGTATGTATTATGTGGCCTATTATTCATTTTTAAAGTTGTTGTTTGTTTCTGTGTGTGTTTGTGGTTGACTGTCGTCCTTGAATGCTATTTTTCCTGTTCGATTTTATATCTATTATATATTCAGTATAACATAATACATTGTCATGGGACCATCTCTAGAATCTAAGCCACTGTGTGCTTAGCATCTAGATAAATAGCATTACATTAGGGATATTACATCGATATTACATTGATCGTGTCTGTATTTGTTTAAATGCACACTGGGCACTCATAAATAAGCTATCTATGT